>CAJNDS010002110.1:600000-650000 GCA_905221605.1 Symbiodinium natans
GCCCACACCCCACACCCTGAACCCTGCAACCCTAATTCAGAGTTGCCGGCCAAACCCTCAGCCCCACATCCGCACCTCCAGCACATGAGGAGTCTTGCATTTTTTCTGCATCAAAGGGGGCAAGATTAAACACCTTGTGGTTCTAAGGTGACTATAGAAACCCGCACCCTAAACCCTAAACCCTAAACCCTAAACCCTAAACCCTAAACCCTAAACCCTAAACCATCCTCCGGCCCGAGCTGTCGGGCGCCCAGGTCCTGCTCTCAGTTCGGCGAAGGCGAGCTGGGTTTAGGGTTTAGGGTTTAGGGTTTAGGGTTTAGGGTTTAGGGTTTAGGGTTGAGGGTTTCTGAGGTATAGGGTTTAGGGTTTAGGGTTTGGGGTTTGGGGGTTTGGGGTTTAGGGTTTAGGGTTTAGGGTTTTTGAGGTTTAGGGTTTAGGGTTTAAGGGGCAGCTTGGGGCTTCGGGGTCGCTGGTCCTGTAGGAGCTTGCGGAACGCCTCCTGGCACCCGCAGCCCAAGTTTGACCCCAAAAGCCTTAGGGTTTAGGGTTTAGGGTTTAGGGTTTAGGGTTTAGGGTTTGGGGTGTAGGGATGTGCCCCTTTGTACAATCAGTCCTTAATTGGGATTCTGATAGGGGGGCACGCGATCCCTAATAAGGACTGTGAGTATAGGGGGGGAACATCCCAACTTGGGGTAGTTACAAGGTTCCTTAAAGGGGGACGGACCCCTCACACCCCCTTGTATACCCAGGGCCCATATAACCACTCTGTGCGGCTGGCAGGCACTGGACCCCAAAACCCCCAAAAAAAGGCGGGGGGGGTGAGAAGAAAGGCCGTCTTTCCGTGGGGCTTGAGTTGGGACGGCAGATACACAACTGGCCATAGAACTCCTGACCCTTAACCCTCAATCACCCCTGAATTTAACAAGTTTAGAGTTTAGGTACCCTTAACCCTCAATCGCCCCTGAGGTTGACCGGTTTAGGGTTTAGGGTTTAGGGTTTAGGGCTTAGGGGTTTCGGGGTGTTGAAACGCGATCCCTTCTCAGAAGCCCCTCGGCAGACCACCAAAGAACGCAGACCCCCCCCTCTCTCTCGCAAGTCCCGAAGCTTTCGGCCCCCCGAATTTCTCACGAGCAAGCAGCTAGGAGGACTGCGAGCAAGAGAAGCCCAACCCACACCACTCATGAATCCGATGGTTTTTTTGTTGACGGGGGAGTTGGGAGGCTGAATGCTTCGGGTTGAGGGTCCGACTAAAAGATTCGGCTTCCAGAGAAAGCTGGTACATAAAAACAATATTCTTCCTTATAAGGGTAATATGGAGAGTATGTTCTGTTGTTAATTCTTTTGGGGTTCTTAAGCAAATAGTAGCTTTGTGGGGTTTTGGTTTGCGGTTTCGGGTGTTGAGGCCTTTTCAGAGTTTGAGGGTCGTTCAAGTCTTGAGGGGCTTTGGGATTTCCTGCGTTTAGTACGTTGATGTGTTTTGGGGCCAGCGCAGGATTCTGCATGTCTCTTGGGCTAGATGCAAGCCCCTGGTGCCTGGCAGGTGATGTTCCGCTCGCTGATGATGCACAAGTTCCTGCGCAAAAACGAGATTTGTTCGCGTTTATTTATTGCCTGACACACATTGCTTCCCGGAGACTCGCTTCAAAACGTGCCGTGCTGCATTTCCATCGACCCTGCATGCTTTCCGACATGGTGCCAGACATGTTGCGGGGCAAACGGACATGATAAAGCCTAACTTCAGTGGGTGTGAAGTTTAGGGTTACCCATAAACCTCATAAACCCTACACCCTAAAGCTTTAAAACCCCTTGGATACCCCCAGAAAACCCTTAGAACCCTCTAACAAGGTAAAGGAACCACATTCAGGGAAACGTGGGTATTTCCAAGATAGAGGCACCCCTTATCTACCCAAAAAATACTAGAAGCCTTTTTTCTCTGTATGTAACTACCTGACATTTGATTACCCGCTTTTAAGGTTTAGGGCACCCTGACGTTTGTTCATTACCCGGTTTAAGGTTTAGGGCGTTCGACTCTCAGAATGGTCGGACGGAGTATATGGTTTAGGGATTCTCGCTTGTAAGGTTTCGTTCCAAGCTGAACCGACCGTCAAAACCTGAACGTCAAACTGAGCACGGCACTGGTTTACACGAAACTAAGCCCTGCACCCCACGACTAAGCCCAAAACCCTTTTGACACTAGACCCTACACCCTAAGCCCTAAGCCCCCAGCCCCAAGACGAAGCCCTAGTACTAAACATCCCTTATCCGCGTCGTCCCTCAAGTCCCAAAAGCAGGAAACCCTAAAACCCTAAAAACCCTAAAAGCCCTCAACGTCCTAAAACAATGAACACGCTAAAAACGCTCAAAACCCTCAAACCCTAAAACCCTGAAACCCTAAAACCCTAAAACCCTAAAAACCCTGAAACCCTAAAGCCCTAAAACCCTAAAACCATAAAACCCTAAAACCCTAAAACCCTAAAACCCTAAAACCCTAAAACCCCAAACCCTAAAGTGTGCTTCTGAGGCCCATCTAGCTGGAACGGGAGTGTTGGTTTTGGGGTTTAGGGAGCTGAGAGGCGAGTAGTTGCGTGTAACCATAAACCCTAAACCCTAGACCCTAGACCCTAGACCCTCCGGTATTGCTCCACAAAAATGCCGAAACTCCAAACCCTCCACAGCCATCCCAAACGCTGCTAAACCCTAAAAGCTAAACCCTAAACCCTAAACCCTAAACCCTAATTCAACCCCAAGCCCTAAACCCTAAACCCTAAGCAGAAAATCCCGGCAAAGCGCCTCTCCAGAAAGTTCTTCAAGACAGCTTTGGTGTCAAGCCTCAAGACTCCCAACAAGCCTTCAGGGCTTTGGGGCTTAGGGTTTATAGGGTTTAGGGTTTAGGGTTTAGGGTTTAGGGTTTAGGGTTTAGGGTTTAGGGCTTAGGGTTTTGGGTTTAGGGTTTAGGGATGCTTTCAGATATACTAACAGTCCTTCATAGGGATTCTAGTACCCCCCTATTGTAAACCCTATTAAGGACTGTTAGCTCTAAGCTTGGGCAGGATCCTATAGAAACAGATCTATGGGCATTTCCGAAAAATATAGGGGTACCCCGTTTATCCCCCCTGAATAGAGTAGAATCCCCTTGAAGGGGACCCCCCAGAAAGGGCACCCCCCTAATGTCGTACAGCCCCAAAGAAGAAGGCCCTTTAAGGGGACCCCCCCCAGAAAGGGCACGCCCTAGTGTCGTAAAGCCCCAAAGGGGAAGGGGTTCAGGATGACAGCATAAGGACCTCAGACTTGCAGACCCAAAGCAACAAACATGCTGGCAGCCCGAGGCCGCCATATTCTGAGCCTAAACCCCGCATAACCCTTTGAGGGTTTAGGGTTTAGGGTTCAGGGTTTAGGGTTTAGGGTTTAGGGTCAAAATCCGAAATCCCAAACCCACCAAGCTGCACGGCTGCCAGAGGCTTCGCACCGGGCGTGGGCTCCCAAAGAAAGCGCGCCTCAGCTAAGGGTAGTCACATGGTCCCTTTGTATGGTCCCCTCAAAAGGGGACCCCTTAAATGCCCTTTAGAATATACCCTACGAAACCCGAGGGCCTATACTTCCGAGCCCTTGAAACAAGGTACGGGACCCTCCTGAACTACCCCAAGACAGCTCTCCAATGCAGGAGGCTTAGGGTTTCGGGGTTTAGGGTTTCGCGGCTGAGGTTTTAGGGTTTCGGAGGGTTTTAGGGGGCTCGGGTTACTCGGGTTCTAGGGTTTCGGGTTTCAGGTTTTAGGGTTGCAGGGTTTACGGTTCTACCACCTGACCAGGCGTTCAAGCTGTAGGTGCTGTGGACCCGGTCCTCCTGCATATTTTCGGTAGGTAACTTAACAAAATCCTTTCAGGCCCTAAACCCCCATAACAGTGGCCTTCCAAAATCAGCTTCGGGCGTTTGAGGTTGGCATCCTCTACCCTTTTCAAACCCTAAACCCTAAACCCTAAACCCCAAACCTTACTGGCACCTCGCGAGGCTTCGCCAGGCTTGCATCCGCACGGGGCACCCAAGGCACCTTGGTGTCTCTGGGGGTTTAGGGTTTTGGGGCTGGGTTTAGGGTTTAGGGTTTAGGGTTTAGGGTTTAGGGTTTAGGGTTTAGGGTTTAGGGTTTAGGGTTTAGGGTTTAGGGTTTAGGGTTTAGGGTTTAGGGTTTAGGGTTTAGGGTTTAGGGTTTAGGGTTTAGGGTTTCGGGGCTGGGTTTAGGGTTTAGGGTTTTGGGGCTGGGTTTAGGGTTTAGGATTTAGGGTTTAGGGCGTATAGAAGCGAAGCTCGCTGGTGCTAAAAGCACCCAGGCCGCTCGCTTGCCTTAGGCACTGCACTCCCGTCTACCGGAAGGCTTTACCCTCCCTCACCGTTCTGTAGAGACGCTCGGTCGGGGACCTCGGTGGAAGCCTCGAGCGCCCATGTACATGGACAGCGGCGCTCTCGGCAGTTTAGGGTTTAGGGTTTAGGGGTTAGGGTTCGGGCTTTTAGGGTTTAGGGTTTAGGGTTTAGGGTGTAGCACGGCTCAGCTGAACGCGATAGTGTGAAGACATGCCCACCCCAAGGCCACGCAATCACAACTCACTGCGAAACCCAACCGGAGCCAGCCCAAACCAAGCCAACCATTCACAACTCACACGTCGAATATTCTCATTAGAGGACACTGAAGTTACTTAGGACTTCGAATGGTTGGGAAAGATTTCGAAGACGAGGAAGCGGCACTCCAAGCCTTCAAGGATTCGACTTCTGGGTCACTTGGAACTTTGGGCCACCCCTTTAGGTTTTTGCGAAGGGGACGGTCTGGGCCGAAGGGCCTTCTCATAAAAAACTCAGATGTGAATAGGTTGCAAGTTCAGGGTCACTGGGGCCACAAGGCAAAGGATTCCCCTTCAGGTTGTTGCGAAGGGGACGGTCTGGGCCGAAGGACCCTCTCGTCGAAAATTCAGGCGTGAAAAGGTTGCAGCTTGGGGCTCACTTGGGGCCAAGACAAAGGATACCCCTTCAGGTTGCTGCAAAGGGCCGAAGGGCCCTCTCATAGAAAATTCAGGTGTGAAAAGGTTGCAGCTTGGGGCCCACTTGGGCCAAGACAAAAGAGACCCGTTCAGGTTGTTGCGAAGGGGATGGTCTGGGCCGAAGGGCCCTCTCATAGTAAACTCAAGCGTGAATAGGCTGCGAGTTGAGGGTCACTTGGGGCCATAAGGCAACGGATACCTTTTCAGGGCCTTGCTGCTTACTGTAAGGGTTAAAGGCCCCCCTGCTTTCTGGAGGGTTTAAGGTTCCCCGCGTACTGGAAGGATTTCAGGCTTCCCTTACTGGGAGGGTTTATCTGCTGCTTAGAGGGTTTAAGACTCCGCTGCTGACTGGGAGGGTTTAAGGCCCCCTGCCCCCGCTTACTGGGAGGGTTTAAGCAGCCCTGCCTACTGGAAGGGTTTTACTGGGAGGGAGGTCTCCCGGCTCGGGGGAAGGGTTTAAGCCCCCCTGCTTACTGAGAGGGTTTAAGGTCCGACTGCCTACTTCAACCGCAAGGGTTAAGGCACCCCCGCCTACTGGGAGGGTTTAAGGTCCCCCTGCCTACTGGAAGGGTTCAACGCCGAGGGTTTAAGGCCCCAAAAGGCGAGGGAGACCCCCCCAATGTTTTAGGGTAACTATACATCTGCAGTGACTATGCTTGGCGACCAAGCTTGGCGACCCCTCAGGGGTGCGGTGGGCAGGCTCTGCAGCTCAAGCAGAGCCTGCCATGGTCTCGCTGAGCCCCAATAGAGCTGAGAGGGGGGGCGGGCGGGTTTAGGGTTTAGGGTTTAGGGTTCAGGGTTTAGGGTTTAGGGTTTAGGGTTGTGTAGGGCGTAGGATTTAGGCCTTGATACTCATACCAGGGCAAAATAAGAATGATATACCAAGCCCCCGGACTAGTATAATATTGAGTGGGCGGCAGTATAAGATCCCCCTTAACTTCATTCATGCATTCACTAAATTCATTCACTCATTCACTTCATTCATTCGTAATTCAGCTCACTCAAAGGGGCCCCAAGTGGTACGTTTTTGGCCTCTATAAAGACCGAAAACATTTTCTTTTTGACCGTATCTTCATGGTGCTCACGGCCCGGCTCTTGGTGGCTTGGAAACCGTCCCAGATGAATGAACAAGAGCCAGTGAAAGAGAGATGTTCGCAAGCTCCCTACGCAAGCCCCTATGATTAATTTCAGTAATATCAGATGGCAAGCAAGGCGCCTGTGATTCAATGTAATAATTAGGGCAATTAGGGCGTTTTCATGAAGCAAAATCAGAAGCACAAGCAAATGAAAAAGCAGCAGCAAAAGCAAAACCAGAAGCAAAAGCAAAAGGAAGGACAAAGCAAAAGCAAAAGCAAAAGGACAAAGCAAGAAAACAGCAAAAGCAAGAAAAGAGGAGAACCAGAAGCAAATTTAAGCAGAGCCACAGCAAGAACAGAAGCTGAAGCAGATATATGTAACACATGGCCAGCTGTACAGAAAATGAATGCGCTTGACTGCACCGACGGCGGCGTGTGCAATGCAGAGCGGCATAAGCTACCCAAGCTTCTCTGCAGCGACGAAGTCCTTTGCTTCGAAGTCACTCACTTTTGAGGTCGGATCTAGACGATTCCGTTCGTCGCCATGCGGTACAGGACATCGTGAACCGTAAAGGTGCAAATTCGAGCGACTTAGATCTGAGCCGATCCACGGCTTTGCGTGGCGCAGCTTGAGATTTCGCTGATGATGCAGACAAAGCGAGTGCTGCACCATTGCGAGATCCATGACCTCGTAAACCTGACAAGCGGGCATCATTTGTTCATGCGGCTTGCTTTGAACGATGCGCCACGTACCTTGCGCTTCTCGAGAATGGTCTCTCGGCAGGATCACCGAGAGCGTATCGCTTGAAGCTTGTTCCACCTGACGGAAACATGCTAGACATACGATTGCGCACGCTGCAGTTTGATCTTCAGCAGCCGTCTCTGTTGTTGATGCCGTCGCTGTGCGAACTTGCCGGTCACAATCAATGTTTGAGGAGTTCAAACAAACGGATGTTGGTGCGCGTGCGTGCAGCTGTAAAAATTCAAAGATGCCACGCGTCCTTACAGCGCCAACATGTCTCACGATTGGATTGTTCCGACCAGATGCTCTTCGGGAAGGCACATGGATAAGGGCTTAGGTGTATACTTTGGGTACCAAATTCCCTTACTGAACCAGTATGCATCCGTCTGTTCGACAGCTTGATTGTTCCGGTGGCTTTGCAGAACATCATGGCATCATGAGATGGTTCATTTGCAATGATTCGTAGAGACAAGTTAATGCAGGCCTTGCACTCCGAAACATCCCCGCCCCCAAGCGCACCACAACCGCAATGACAAAGCCCTGCTCATTTAGAAGGCAGACACGCTTTGAAACCGCTGCTTTCCACCACGGGCTTCTCCTTACCTTCTTGTTCTCGTCCTGCTGGCAAAGTGACTGTCACATGACCATGTTCTTCGTTGGCTAAGAAAAGCCTCAGGGTATTGCCCACCCGAACGCTGCTGACGGGTAAGGTCGCCCCAGGGGAAGGGAAGAACCATGTACTACACATCAATCTGTCGGTTTTATTCCACTCGCGTCTCAGTGAGGATCCACCGTGTCTTTGTCAGGGGTATCAGGGGAGCTTTAACGAAACTTCTAATTTACGCTATTTGTGAGAAATTGCCATTACGATTAGTTTTCTATTTCGATATTACTTTTTTTGACCTTAATTCACCATGATTCTATACTATCTTTCGAAGTCAAAATGTTGCTCGCCGGGTACAACAAAAGTTTGACTATTTTTGGAGCGTAAGTGCACATTGATATATAAATAGAAACTTGAACATGGTTTGAAATACTTGTATTCCTCACACTAGTGCAAAACCTTACAAATTTCAAATCTTGTTGGAAGTTTAGTTGGTTCTCTAGTAGGATATTTAGCTGGTACTCCTGTTGGGCTTTTGTTTGGACTTTGAGTTGGACATTTCGTTGGTCTGTTCGGGGTTTGGGGTTTAACGCTCTGGGAAGCATTTGGACATCCATGGTTTAGGGTTTACGGAGTTAGGCCCTAAACCCTAAACCCTAAATCCCTAAGTTTAGGTTTCTTGAAGGGAGGAGAGGGGGGGGGGGGGGGGTGGTGGGGCTCAGGAAGATGACAAGGTCAACAAGCTCGAAAGCTCCGGCCCAAAGAGGGTGTGGGGGTTTAGGGTTTAGGGTTTAGGGTTTAGGGTTTAGGGTTGAAAGGGAGTATGGGTTCAGGGTGTAGGTTTTAGGGTTTATAGGGTTCAGGGTTAGGGGTTAAAAGGTTTAGGATTGGGTACCACAGATTATTGATTGTAAAAGTCCCAGAAAAATAGTATGGAGACGACCCCAAACGCAGGAATTGCTAGGATACAAAACTTCTGTATACCCGAACACAAAAGCAAATGTTGATAGAATATTGGATCCTCCAAATACGTTTAAAAAAACCCTAGATTTAGGCTCTTGTAACGTTATACAAAACAGTAGATTTAGGCTCTTTTAACTTTAAAAACCCAAACCCTAAACCCTAAACCCTAAACCCTAGATTTAGGCTCCGTGCCTTACTGTTCAGCCTAGTGCGCCGAGGACAGAAGCTCGGCAATCGCGGAGGGTGCAGTGACGTCGGCCTTTCCTGGGAGGGACCTGAGATTCTAAACCCTAGACCCTAAACCCTAAATCCTAAACCCTAAATCCTAAACCCTAAACCCTAAACCCGAAATTCTGACCATCCCTAAGCCCTAAACATCCCTGAGCCCCATGAGCCCGTTTTAACCCAGGACTGCTGAGCCCTCTAAACCCTAAACCCTTTTGCAACTGAAACCCTAAACCCTAAACCCTAAACCCCCCTAAACCCCCCTAAACCCTACACCTCTTTTGTGGGGGAGCCACGTGTAGTAGAACAGGAACAAACTGGTGGGCTTAACCGTTAAGGGTTAGGGCTTAGGGTTTAAGGACCAGAAATACTCTAAACCCGAAAGCCCCAAACGGCTCCTTCTTGTACGGCTCTTCCTGAGCTCCAAGGGCTTACGGCCCCTAAGCCCTGAAACCCAAAACCCTAAACCCTAATGCAAGCCATGCAAAAGAAATCGGGGGGATCCGTAATGATAAGGAAGGGGCTGGCTTTCTAGGGCTGTGGCTCCCTCTAGGGCGGAAACTTGCGGGGCCCTAGGCCTCAGGGTTTAGTAGCCTGAGCTAGGACAACCCTTTAGGGTTTAGGGTTTCGGGTATATAAAGGCGCCCCACACGAAAAAGTGATTCCGACACCCGGAAGACTTGACCGAATAGAGGACCCCACCGCGCACCCCCAAGCGGTCAGAAGGGCACCCACTGAAGCGGGTACGACATGAAGGTTCAGGGCCTGACATGATTGAAGTACGAATGGCCCCTAAACGCTAAACCCTAAAACCTAAAACCTAAACCCTAAACCCTAAACCCTAAACCCTAAAACCCTAAACCCTACATGATTTAGGGCTGGGGATGCCATGATGAGGTGGGGCAGCCAAGGGGCAGCGTGGCTGTCATACTCCGGTGCCTCAGCTCTGGCACTCGGGCTTACCCTAAGGGTCCTTTAGGGTTTAGGGTTTAGGGTTTAGGGTTTATCAGGAATACTTGGGCCTCAAAGTACCTCCTATTCAGGGACTTCAGGGCCCATGTATCTAATCATCAGGTGCATGGACCCTTAGGGTTTAGGGTCTAGGGTTAGGGTTTAGGGTTTAGGGTTTAGGGTTTAAGGTTTAGGGTTTAGGGTTTAGGGTTTAGTGTTTAGGGCTTAGGGCTCAGGGGTTTCAACCGACAGCCCAAGATGATGCGCAGGATACATCAACCCTAAACCCTAACCCTAAACCCTAAACCCCAAACCCTAAACCCTAAACCCTCAAGGCTCGAGATTTTTGAAAGACCTAAGCTCTTTCGTCTCGGTCCCCCTGGTCCACTAACGCTTGACTTGGGAGTGCCTAAGATATACCCTCGTTTTGGGGGGTTTAGGGTTTAGGGTTTAGGGTTTAGGGTTTAGGGTTTAGGGTTTAGGGTTTAGGGTTTAGGGTTTAGGGTTTAGGGTTTAGGGTTTAGGGTTTAGGGTTTAGGGTTTAGGGTTTGGGTGCAAGAGGCGCGTTCGGCTGCGGCCTGCACCCTCAAGCCCTAACGGCCCTAACCCTAAACCCTAAACCCTAAACCCTAAACCCTAAACCCTAAACCCTAAACCCTAAACCCTAAACCCTAAACCCTAACCCTAACCCTAAACCCTACACCCTAAACCCTAAACCCTAAACCCTAAACCGCCAGGAGGCCCTCACTGAAGCAAGGGCAGGGGAGGAGACGTTGAAGGCTGCAGGGGTGAAGCGCTGCAAGGGTCAACATGGTACCCGAACAGCTGCCCTCAACGGTTTAGGGTTTAGGGTTCAGGGTTTAGGGTTTAGGGTTCAGGGTTTAGGGTTTAGGGTTTGGGGTTTAGGGTTTAGGGTTTGTTTTTCTCAGGGTTTGGAGCTTCTTGGGGTACAGGACTCTTAGAGATCTTAGGGCTTTTCCTCCCAAGGTATTGAACTTATTGGGGGTTGAGGAGGGCTTTAAGGGCTTTTTAGGGCTTTGGGGTTGAGGGTTACATCCTAAACCCTATAGGCTCTTGGAGTGCTCCAAAACCCTCAAGGCTAAACCTAAACCCTAAACCCTAAACCCTAAACCCTAAACCCTAAACCCTAAACCCTAAACCCACTGAAACAGGGAAGAGGTGCAAGTCGAGGACGAAGGAGGCCACCACGATGTTGTGAACATCGCCGGCGCCTTATCTCTGTGAGGTTGCAGGGGTTTAGGGTTTAGGGTGTAGGGTGTAGGGTGTAGGGAGTAGGGTTTGGGGTCTAGGGTTTAGGGTTTAGGGTTTAAGGTTTAGGGCTTAGGGGCTAGGGTTTAAGGTTTAGGGCAAGTTTAGACGTCTAGGGTTCTTGGGCCATTTCAGATTCCCCCAAAGCACCGTCCCAGCCCTGGAGCTATAAACGCAAAGACCCAATGGAAATCTCTACCACGCTCAGTCGCTTACACAACCTCTGACCTCTATGCATATTGCCTAAGCTGTCTATGCCCAAACCGTAAACCCTAAACCCTAAACTCCCCAAACCCTAAACCCTAAAACCCAAACCCCAAACCCCAAACTCTAAACCCTAAACTCCCCAAAAAAACCTAAACCCCTAAACCCTGAACCCTAAACCCTAAACCCCAAACCCTAAACTCCCTAAACCCTAAACTCCCCAAAACCTAAACTCCCAAAAACCTAAACCCTAAACCCAAAACTTTGAACTCCCTAAACCCTAAACCCTAAACCCTAAACCCAAAACCCTGAACTCCCCAAACCCTAAACCCTAAACTCCCCCAAACCTAAACTCCCTAAACCCTAAACCCTAAACCCTAAACCCCAAACCCCAAACCCTAAACCCTAAACCCCAAACCCTAAGCCCCACCAGGGCGCCTGAGCGGAGGGCCGACTCCAAGTCGCTGGACACGGCGTCTCTCAGGGCAATGTCTTGCCTTGGGCTGGGTTTAGGGTTTAGGGTTTAGGGTTTAGGGTTTAGGGTTTAGGGTTTAGGGTTTAGGGTTTAGGGGTTAGGGGTTAGGGGTTTAGGGTTTAGGGTTTGAGGGTTTAGGTTCAGGGTTTAGGGTTTAGGGCTTAGGGTTTCGGGTTTCGGGTTTCGGGTTTTAGGGTTTTAGGGTTTAGGTTCAGGGTTTAGGGTTTAGGGTTCAGGGTTCAGGGCTTCGGGTGGTTTGTTTAGGGTTTACGGTTTGGGGTTCAGGGCAAAACCGCAACTCCTAGCCCTGCCGTTTGCCCGACGAGTAGAACATGGCAGCGTCATGGGACTTACGAACTGGGTCTAGGGTTGAGGGTTTAGGGTTTTAGGGCTTAGGGTTTAGGGGTTTTAGGGTTTAGGCTTAGGGTTTCATACAATGCCCCCGCATATGAGGCCCCATAAAGGTTGACGCTACAGCCTAACGCCTAAATCCTCAAGGTTATCCCTAACACCCTGAACCCTACACCCTTCTGCAGAGAATCCAACGCCCTTTATTTCAGGAATATTCCTTAAGTCTTCAACAACACAAGGAGCCCTCTTATACTTTAAGGAATATTCCTTAAGTCTTCAAACAATATAAGGAGCCCTCTTATACTTTAAGGAATCTTCCTTAATTAAGGGGTATTGGAGTCGCTGAGCCGGGAGATCTGACGAAAACCCCTAAACCCTAAACCCTAAACCCTAAACCCTAAACCCAATTTCTGCTGGCTAGTGTAAGAACGTGCGCAAGTCGGGAATTGGGCTCGGGCCCGACTTTCAAGGGCCTCAGGGTTTTCAGTCAGGGCAGGGCCTAGGTGTGGGGTTGAGGGCTTAGGGCTTAGGGCTTAGGGCTTAGGGTTTAGGGTTTAGGGTTTAGGGTACTGAGGGCTTAGGGCTTAGGGTTTGCGGAGTTGTGGTTTGGCATCTACGGTTCGGAGTGTCGGGTCCTCTTCAACACCCCTCTTTTCACTCTCGCCGATGGACCGGAAAATCCACACGACCAAGCAACAATACCACCCTCAACCTAAGCCCTATGGACTCAGGCCCTAAACCCTAAACCCTAAACCCTCAACCCTAAACCCTCAACCCTAAACCCCATCCCTCTCACGCTCGAGGCACTCTCCCGGCTCCTCCTCCAGCAGCTTGGACGCGGCGTCCTCGCGCTGGCTCTTTCCGGAAGTCGTTCGAGGATGGGGTTTAGGGTTTAGGGTTTAGGGTTTAGGGTTTAGGGTTTAGGGTTTAGGGTTTAGGGTTTAGGGTTTAGGGTCTAAGACTGGGAGCGTTTGAAAGCCCCAAAACCTTGCTGTTCCTCAACCTCCAGAAGGATCTCCGAAGGCTTTGCATGAGCATCAAATTATGGGCTTCGGGTGCATGTAGTTCACTTCACTAATTAGGCCCTCTTTCGACCCTAAACCCTAAACCCATCTTAGGTTTAACTCATTAGGGTTTAGGGTTTAGGGTTTAGGGTCCGCCGACCCTGGCGGCGTGTTGGATGGGAAAAGGAGGTGAAAACCTCCCTCTTTCCCTCCTTACCCCCCCAAAACGCGGGGGGGGGGGGGTAGGGGGGGGTACCCCGCCAGCTTTTCTGTGGAGGAACAGGCTGGACCATAGGCGTTTTGGCACATGGCATAGGGGCTCTTTTGGAAAAAACCCCTCTTACCCCCCCACCCCCCCCCCCAACCCCCCCACCCCGCCCCCCCCCCCCAAACAAAAAACAAAATCACCAAACCCCAAACCTTAAACTTGTTCTCCTGCGAAATCGTCGACTTGAGCCGGAGGCTCTTAAATTTAGGGCTTAGGGTTTAGAACTTCCGGGTTCCGGGTTCCCCTTTTTCGAGCCCGTGCCGAGGCCGAGGCGTGTGACGTGAAAGTGCTTGCACTGCCCGGGTGCAGGGTTCCCCTAAACCCTATAAACCCTATAAGCCCTAAAACCCTAAACCCTGGAACAGGGTTTAGGGTTTAGGGTTTAGGGTTTAGGGTTTAGGGTTTAGGGTTTAGGGTTTAGGGTTTAGGGTTTAGGGTTTAGGGTTTAGGGTCTAGGGTTTAGGGTTTAGGGCCTAAAACCCCAAACCCTGTTCAGGGTTTGGGGCTTAGGGGGGCTCCGCGAAGATCTTCCAAAACCCTGGATAGTTCATCTATCTCCTGGGGCTGCAAAACCACCCCCATGCCGCCCGAAAGGGTTCTAATTTAAGGTGTGTGCTATACTGGCACCTCTAACACTGGGGTTTAGGGTTAGGGTTTAGGGTTTAGGGTTGAGGGCTTAGGGCTTAGGGTTTCGGGTTTAGGGGTAGGGCATGATTTCAAATGGGCGGGTTGTGAGGATCTCCTGGCCCCTGCCCTGAAGCCTAGGGTTTGGGGTTTAGGGTTTAGGGTTTAGGGTTTAGGGTTTAGGGTTTAGGGTTTAGGGTTTAGGGTTTAGGGATCGGGGCTGTCCCGGAGATGGAGGGGCGCTGCATCCAGAAGCCGAGCCGGCAGGCTTGCATTTCGAGCCTGGGTGCATGGGGAAGGGGGGGGGAGGGGGGTTAGGGTTTAGGGTTTAGGGTTTAGGGTTTAGGGTTAGGGTTTAGGGTTTAGGGTTTAGGGGTTAGGGGTTAGGGGTTAGGGTTTAGGGTTTAGGGTGTGCATGCGAGGTCGCGCGCTCGGGCGTGACACGCCCCGGGCCGCGCGCTCGCGTTGCCTGTAAACGCACCCCGGCCACCCGAACTATTGTCAATTAGGGTTTAGGGTTTAGGGTTTAGGCTTTAGGGTTTAGGGTTTAGGGTTCACCCCCCAACCCCCCTCAAGGGGGCTTTCACTTCCCCCAGGAAGCGTCGCATCTCACGGTTTAGGGTTTAGGGCTAGGGTTTACAAGCTTAAGCCCACCTCTCGTTGTGGGTTTTGGGGTTTTTGGGGTCGAGGGTCAGGGAATCCCGGGTCCCTCAAAAAGAAGCCCCCTAAACCCTAAACCCTAAACCCTAAACCTTAACTCTGAACCCTAAACCCTAAACCCTAGACCATGGTAAACTGCTGCCAAAGAATTCAGGAGTTGGATGGTATGACTTGGTCGTGGATTTCGACTGCTGCATCCTAAACCCTAAACCCTAAACCCTAAACCCTAAACCCTAAACCCTAAACCCTAAACCCTAAACCATGGAGAGAGCCATGGCAGGGCCCCATGCGAACGGTGCTGTGAAGTTGGCCACCAAACGGTTCTCAGGGTCGCAATGAACATGACTGGTACGACCCACAGAAGAGTAGGCGAGAACAGCCGAGATGCAAGGAACCCTGAACCCTAAACCCCTAACCCCTAAACCCTAAACCCTAAACCCCAAAAAAAAGAGCTTAGGACCCGCAGATGTAGGGGCTAAACACCCACCAGTTCACGGCTTCCCAGGAGGCCTCGGCACCAACACCCCCGGAACCTAAATCTTGAACCCTGAACCCTGAACCCTGAACCCTAAACCCTAAACCCTAAACCCTAAACCCTAAACCCTAAACCCTGAACCCTGAACTCTGAACCCTGAGCCCCGGCCCTCCAGCCTGCAAGGGGAAGTGGCCCAGCGTGACCCCGCAGTACTCGGCGAGAAACTTCACGAGCTCCTCTTCTGGAGGTTGGGGTTTAGGGTTTAGGGCTAGGGTTTAGGGTTTAGGGCTAGGGTTTAGGGTTTAGGGCTAGGGTTTTGGGGTGCTCAGGGTCCAGGCGCTTGTGTCTTGCAAGTGGAAAGCTGGCTTTGTCCAACACTCGGGCGCGTCGTGTGTCTGCGTTTGCGAGGGATGCAGGGGCTTTGAGGGTTTAGGGCTCGGGTTTAGGGTTTAGGGTTTAGGGTTTAGGGTTTAGGGTTTAGGGTTTAGGGTTTAGGGTTTAGGGTTTAGGGTTTAGGGTTTAGGGTTGAGGGTTGAGGGTTGAGGGTTGAGGGGTGGAGGGTGGAGGGTGGAGGGTGGAGGGTGGAGGGTTGAGGGTTTAGGTTTTAGGGTTTAGGGTTAGGGTTTAAGCTGCTAGGCTGTACCTCAAATCCCCAGAAATGCAAATCCGACAGGGGCTGCCTAAAAATTTACTGGCTTTTCCTAAGCCATCAGGAATCGTTTTACTGGTCCCTCAACCCTAAACCCCAAACCGTAAACCCTAAACCCTAAACATAGGGCATGTCAACCTCAGCCTAAATCCTCAAGTCTACGAAGAAGAACTCGCGAGTGGCCGGAGCTCCGGATTGCACCTAACCCTAAACCCTAAACCCTAAACCCTAAACTCCTAAACCCTATACCCTAAACCCTAAACCCTATACCCTAAACCCTAAACCCTAAACCCTAAACCCTAGACCCTAAACCCAACCCTACACCCTACACCCTACACCCTACACCCTACACCCTACACCCTACACCCTAAACCCTAAACCCTAAACCCTAAACCCTAAACCCTAAACCCTAAACCCTAAACCCTAAACCCTAAACCCTAAACCCTAAACCCTAAACCCTAAACCCTAAACCCTAACCCTAAACCCTAAACCCTAACCCTCCGTGACACTAGTCCCGCTTCGTCAGGGGGGTCATGGACAAACCAGCTATGACAACGGCACCCAGCCAGCTTCATCAGCCAGGCCCCAGTGAACAGGGTTTAAGGGTTCAGGGGTTTAGGGGTTTAGGGGCCCTTTTAAGCTTTTGGCCCTAAACCCTAAACCCTAAACCCTAAACCCTAAACCCTAAACCCCCTGAACCCTAAACCGTTAAACCCTAAACCCTAAACCCATACTCCACAGTCCTGCAACGCCACGCCCAGGGACCCAGCCGCCGACAGAAGGGGGGGCGCAGCGCAGCGCGTTGTGCAGAGCGCGGCCGGGGCGGTGGCCAGGACCGCGTGTGCCTGAAGGGTTTGTAGGGTTCGTAGGGTTTGAGGGCTTCTGGGCTTCAAGCTTGAGAGGGGAACGATTTAGGGTTTAGGGTTTAGGGCTATTGGTAGCCATATTGTAATAACCCGGGAAGCCCCTGAAACCCCCACACCCCCAAAGCCCCTACAGTTGGGATGTCCACCCTTATACTAATAGCTCCCTCATAGGGATTATAAAGGGAGGGGGGGGTACGAGAATCCCTATTAAGGACTCTTAGTCCCGGGGAGGACTAACATCCCAACCCTACAGCTTCAACTCTAAGCTCCCTGAAAAAAAAACACGGTTTAGGGTTTAGGGTTCAGGGTTCAGGGTTTAGGGTTTAGGGTTCAGGGTTCAGGGTTCAGGGTTCAGGGTTCAGGGTTCAGGGTTTAGGGTTTAGGGTTTAGGGTTTAGGGTTTAGGGTTTAGGGTTTAGGGTTTAAGTCTGACGAGGGGTTCCGAACCTGCTGGCGGTCGCGAGACCCCCGAAATCAGCAGCACCCGGGCCCCTACGCTATCAAGAGTTTATGGGTTTTTGGGTTTAGAGTTTCGGGTTTAGGGATTGGGATTATCCCCCTTACCACGGCGGGTTTCGGCTTTAGGGTTCAGCAAACAGGCTTAGGGGCATCATATTAGCTCTCGTGCTGGCATGGATATCGAAAGAACACAACCAACACCAACACCTAGTTCATTTATGGTAACAGACTTATTCTCTGAGGGGCCCATGTGGGGCTAAAAGCAGAAGCTGTCGTCGCCTCATTCTGCAAGCATGGACTCCTATACCCCAAAACCCAACCTGTTCCCAACATACGCCTTAGGGTTGAGGGCTTCGACCGAGGGAGCCACGACCCCTTAGTTTGGGAGCACAGAACAAGGCTTGACCCTTACACCTGAAACCCTGAAACCCTGAAACCCTAAACCCTTCAGGTCCTTAAATCCTAAGCCCTAAGCCCTAAGCCCTAAACCCTAAACCCTACAGGCCCGTTGCACCTACTGGCGCTTCAGATTCTGAGGGTAGTTACATGGTCCCTTCATGTGAGCCGTTGATTGGCTGAATGATCCCAGCTTCTCATTCCGTTTCTGGACATACCCTTGAAAGAAATTAAGGGGAATTAAGGTTTGGGGTTTCGGATTTAGGATTTACGGTTTAGGGGCCCTAAATTCACGGTGAGCTGACTGCTTTGGGGCAAAGTCCTTCCTGACTTCTCCTAAACCCTAAACCCTAAATCCTAAATCCTAAACCCTAACCCTAAACCCTAACCCCCTTTATAAGTTAAGGGGGTACGGGTTTGGGATGTGTGGAATTGGTTCAGCTCTTGTTTCGGTCTGCCAGAGTTTGGGGGTTTAAGGACCGGCAAACCGAAAGCCTGAGGAAGGTTTAGGGTTGGGGGTTTAGGGTTTTAGGGTTTAGTGTTTAGGGTTTATAGGGCTTCGGGCCCTAAACGCAAGAACCAAGCAACTGGAACCAGGCTTGGCCCTAAACCCGAAACCCTAAACCCTAAACCCTAAACCCTAAACCCTAAACCCCCAACCCTAAACCCCAGACCCCAAGCCCGGAAGGACTTTGATCCCCACAGCGCATGGAAAGTCGGAAAAGAGAATCGAGAGAGTCCAGAGCCGCACTGTGGACACGGCAAGTCAACAACTGCCTCTTTAGGGTTTAGGGTTTAGGGTTTAGGGTTTAGGGGGCTTCGGGAATCTGATTCTGATCTCGCAAACAATCTCTGCCTGATGCGACATCATCATACTCTCAGGGCCTTCGGAAGTTTCACTTGTCGAAGAGCCCGGATTAGACAAAAAAAAAAAAAACGCAAGAAGCCTTTTTAAGCTTGTCGGTGGTGACCTTGCAGCGCCCACTTCTCAGAAGCACGGCGGCAGCGACGTGACGACTTAAAAATGGTGCGATGTCCCATAGCCGCAAGAGAGAACCCTAAACCGGAACCCTAAACTTTTCTCTGATGGCACTGCCCACTGGGCACGCTGAACCCGCGGGACACTTCTTTCTCTCTATAGGGGAGGGGGCTTCAAGGAGGGTATGTCACCCAAGGTACCCTAATAACCTAATACTCCCCACTACTCCCATAGGTACCTACCCCCCTTGAAACCCCCTCCCTTAAGAACCCAAAAATTGGGATGCTTCCCCTTATACGGACAGTCCTTCCTAGGGATTTAGAAAAAAAATAATGGTACCCCCCCCCCCCTATTGTAATCCCTACTAAGGACTGTTAGTATAAGGGGGAACATCCCAAACCCTAAAATGTTCTACGAGAACGCCTCAGACGCTTTCAGCCCTGGAAAACCCATCGGTCTTGTTTGGAGCGGACCAACTGGGAAGGCTTCCATCCTCCACTGGTTCATGGCATGCAGGCACTTGAGTCCGTCCCTGGAATTCCTAAACCCTAAACCCTAAACCCGAAACCCTAAACCCTAAACCCTAAACCCTACACCCTACGTAAACCCTAAACCCTAAACCCCAACCCTAAACCCTGAACCCTGAACCCTAAACCTGTAAACCCTAAACCCTGACCTTACGCCTTTGGAGACTGTTAAACCTAAATAACCTCACCAACCCAAGAAACTCACAGAGTTCCCCCGTAGCGTCCAGCATGCTATGGGGATCCTTTGGGATGACACAGGAAATGACGAGGGTTTAGGGTTTAGGGCTTAGGGTTTAGGGTTTGGGGTTTAGGGTCAGCAATCCCCCCCCAAAAAAAATAAAGTCATAAAACCCTAAACCCTAAACCCTAAAGGTTACCTACTCTACTACTAACCCGCCCCCACCCAAAAAAAAAGAGGCCAGATCATAAAAGGAAGCATCGTTTCTTTGTCTTCTGGCGGCGGGGTTCTGAAGCAAATCGTAGGGTACATATGGGTGGCTGTCAAAATTATGATCCCTTTTGGGGTACCGTTAGTATTCGATGCCGTATTATAATAGGGATCCAAAAAGGGACCATAATTTTGACAACCACCCATATGGTTTAGTGTTTAGGTTGGGGTATCTAGATTTTGACTCCCACAACGGATAGCTAGCTGCCGGGTGGGGACGATCGAAATAGGCACCTCCCCCAAGAAGGTGTTGCCCTGAAAATGCCCCCCCCCCCCCCCCCCCCCCCCCCCCACCCCCCCCCCCCCCCCCCCACCCCCCCCCCCACCCCCCCCCCCCCCCCCCCCCCCCCTTAAAAAAAAAAAAAAAAAAAAAAAACGTGCCAAAGGGCACCTCCCCAAACCCTAAACCCTAAACCCTAAACCCTAAACCCTAAACCCTTGGGTAGTCTTGGGGTAGACCAGCCTCCTCGCACACGGAGGGCTTGCATGGCGTCGCGGGTTGCAAGGCCATCTGGTGATTCGGCTGCGACATCCCAGGGGACTCCTCCTTAGTCCCAACTGTCCATGACCGTGATTTGAGTATATATGGTAATGGGAGTTTATCTCAGGGGGGGTTGGGGGGGGGGGGGGGGCGTTGCTTGGCGTGGGTTTTTGTTGTCACAGTTTTATGTGAAGGTTCAGTTTCTGGGGATCCCATGGTTACTGGAGGGATGTCGTGTAGTCACTGGGGCTCTTACAGTTGCGTGGTTCGTGCGCAGGCTAGACCTGTTTCTCCTCGCTCCATCATGAAAGCACAACTTACTTGCATCCCCTTAAGACCCTACGCCCTGTTTGAACCCGAGCTCGACGCCCTAAACCCTAAACCCTAAACCCTCCAATAGCCATGACTTGCTGCATGGCTGAGGCTCCTGGGACGACTGCCCCGTTGGCTCGAACCTGAGCGACTGCAAGGTTTAGGGTTTAGGGTTTAGGGTTTAGGGTTTAGGGTTTAGGGTTTAGGGTTTAGGGTTTAGGGTTTAGGGTTTGGGGTTTGGGGTTTGGGGTTTAGGGTTTAGGGCGATTTAAAGGTTTAGGGCTTAATTGCGGTTTGGGGTTCAGCCCAAATCTTTCATCCCACAGAACAGACACAAGCCTGTGCACAAGCAGCTGAGCCTGTCGGCCCGAAAACCGGTACTTCTCCCCTAAACCCTAAACCCTAAACCCTTGTTACATGAGTACAAGTGTGCATACAGCAACTACTGCGGTGATTTGGAAAGGGGGGGCCAACAATGTAGTGAGATTTTTCTGTACGCAACATACGGTTATACGGCTTGTGGCCCAAAGAATCTAACAACGGTGCTGCCAAACCAACCTCAGATACATAACTCGTTCTCAGACTTGTGCATGAACACAAGCACAATAGCAAACACAGATTGAACCCACAGGAAAATTCAACTAGTTCCCTATGCCCAAGAGAAACCTAGGAATAGAAGGGTGCCCTTATTTGTGGTTATAAAGGACCTAAACCTTAAGAAAAGGCAATAAGGGCCTACTCTGGGTCCTAGCAAAACACAACTACCATAGGTTTTGCTACTACCTCCCTTTGTACTACCCCCAACCCCCCCCCGCCCCCGCCCCCAGTTTCCCCCCTTAAATAACGATTATTAGGCTTAATTGCTCCTAAATGGCTTGACCTGGGGGGGGGGGGGGGTTGGGTAGTAAAGAGGGCGGGGGCCGTAGGGGATCCCACGAAACTACCTAAACCCTAAACCCTAAACCCTAAACCTTAAACCCTGACCCCTAAACCCTAAACCCTAAACCCTAAACCCTAAACCCCAAACCCCAAACCCTAAACCCTAAACAACTGGGAGCTTGATTGGATGCCGGGCAGCGTCACCGTGATCTTCCTCGCCCCTTGCTTCCGCGAGGCTAGCGGAAGCTCTGAAGGTGTTGTTGCCTCCGTCGAAGGTGTGGTTGCCTCAGGGTTTACGAGTTTAGGGTTTAGGGTTTGGGGATGAGAGTTTAGGGTTTAGGGGTCAGGGTTCAAGGTTTAGGGTTTAGGAGTTTGAGGTCTGTGCGGTCTAGAGCCTAGGGCCCAACTCGCTCTCAAACATATGCCTCAGGGGACCCTGAGAAAACAACAAGAGAGCCTAAACCCTTTTCAACGAGGTCTCCTAGACCCGAAGCCCTAAACCCTAAACCCTAAACCCAATACCCTAAACTCAAACCCATGGAGCCCCACGTCAGGCACTGGCCTGCTTGGCCTGCAGCCTCTGTTGCATCATCTTCGCGCTGGCGTAGCCTTGCATCGTCTCTTTGCGGGGGGGGACTCGGGAGCTTAGGGTCCTCGGGTTTTAGGGTTTTAGTGCTTAGTTTTGTTTTTTGGACTTAGGGTTTTGGGGTTTTAGTGCTTAGTTTTCTTTTTTTGACTTAGGGCTTAGGGTTTTAGTGCTTAGGGTCTCAGGGTTTAGGACCTTCTGGTTTTCGGTTTTAGGGAGGAGCAAGCCGCATCTGGAGACCTTGAAACCCAAGAAGTCCAGGGCCAAAGCGCAAAAACCCGACACGTGAGAAGACCATGACGCCTGGCATGCAGCGCACATTCAGTCCCTACATCGCACATAGAGGGTTCATGGTTCAGGGTTCAGGGCTTAGGGTTTTTCTTAGGGTTTAGGGTTTAAGGTTACTTCAATCCCAAAAAACCCTAAGCCTTTCTTTCGCCAGGGGGTCTCTCAAGTGGTTGCACCCTAAACCCTAAACCCTAAACCCTAAACCCTAAACCCTAAACCCTAAACCCTAAACCCTAAACCCTAAACCCCAGACTGTTCAAACCCTGAACCCAAAACCCCACAGCCCAGAGGCCCACGAAGATCCAAAGCCTCAAACCACATGAGCCCCCAGAAGAAACCCTTAATGCATTTCCCCTTTTTCACCCCTAAATAGATATATATATATATATATATGCTCACCCCCCCCCTCGACAGACCCCGGAAGCGAAAAAAGGGCTGAGGCGCGACGGACAGCATAGCTGCACACGTGGGGTTCATAGGATTCATTTTTTTTAATAGGAATCTTATTAAATGAAGAGGAAACCCTTTAAAATGAATGAGAACCCTTAATACTATTAAATTCAAGGGGAACCCTATTCAAATGAAAGAACCCTATTTAAAAGTTGATAGGAATCATATTACATTTGTAGGAGCCTTATTAAAAAATAGGCAAACTATGAAAATCTATTGGAATCTTAAAAACAGAAATAGGAATCCTCTACTTAAATCCATAGGAACCCTATCAAAATTAATCGGAACTGTATTAAAAATTAATAGGACGCCTATTAACATGAATAGGAACCCTATGAACGTTAATGAGAACCCTATGATAGTTGATAGGAATCCTAATAAACTGAAGAGGACCCCTACTACAATTAATAGGAACCAATGGGACTCCTATAACGAATGTGAACCCTTAACTAATAGGAATCCTATTAAAAATGATATGAGCCTAAACCAATAGGAATCCCTTTCAAATGAATCAGATCCCTATTAAAATTAATACGAATCCACATATCATGAGTAAGAGCTCTGAAATTGATATGAGTCTTATTGCAGTAGTAGGAGCTTTATCAAAATAATTAGGAACCATATGAAACTTCACTGGAATCCTATGAAAATAAGTAGGAATCTTTCGGGCTCCTACGAAATTTATCGGATAAGCTAGTAGAAAGCCCATTAACATGAATAGGAACCCTTAACAAATCAAAAGAACGCAGTGAAGATTAATAGGAACTAATAGGACTCCTAGGAAAATAAGATTCGTTTAACAAGAATTAGTAGGAATCCTACTAAATGAATATGAGCCTAAACCAATAGGAATTCCTTTCAAACGAATGAGACCTCTATTAAAAGTAATACGAATGCCATTAACATGAACAAGAACCCTAAAATTGAGAGGAATCTTATTACATTAGTAGGAGCCTTATTAGAATAATTAGGAGCCCTATGAAACTTTATTGGAATCCTATTTATCGGATAAGCTAATAGAAAGCCCATTAACATGAATAGGAACCCTTAACAAATCAAAAGAACGCGGTGAAGACTAATAGGAACTAATAGGACTCCTATGAAAAATAAGATTCATTTAACAAGAATTAGTAGGAATCCTACTAGATGAATCTGAGCCTAAACCAATAGAAATTCCTTTCAAACGAATGAAACCCCTAATAAAAGTAATACGAATGCCATTAACATGAACAAGAACCCATCCAAAAATCGAGCTCCCGCTCGAGATTCCAACATTCCAAAAATCAAAAAAATCCACCCCAAGGTTTGGGTTTTTGGAAACTCGAGCGGGAGCCTCCAAATCCAAAAATCCAAAATTCCTCGAGTTTCCAAAAATCCAAAAATCCAAAAATTCCAACCCAAGTTTCGGAGTTTTGGAAACTCGAGCGGGAGCCTCGAAATCCAAAAACCCAAAATTCAACGAGTTTCCAAAAGTCCAAAAACCCGAAAAATCCACCACAAGGTTTGGAATTTTGGAAACTCGAGGAATTTCCTCAAAATCCAAAAATCGAGCAAATTCCTCGAGTTTCCAAAATTCCAAAAAAGCCCACCCCAAGGTTTGGAATTTTGGAAACTCGAGGAATTTGCTCGATCTTTGGATTTTGAGGCTCCCGCTCGAGTTTCCAAAAATCCGAAACTTGGGTTGGAGTTTTTGGATTTTTGGAATTTTGGAAACTCGAGGAATTTCCTCAAAATCCAAAAATCGAGCAAATTCCTCGAGTTTCCAAAATTCCAAAATCCAAAAATCCAAAAAAGCCCACCACAAGGTTTGGAATTTCGGAAACTCGAGGAATTTGCTCGATTTTTGGTTGTTGAGGCTCCCGCTCGAGTTTCCAAAAATCCGAAACTTGGGTTGGAGTTTTTGGATTTTTGGAATTTTGGAAACTCGAGGAATTTCCTCGATTTTTGGATTTTGAGGCTCCCGCTCGAGTTTCCAAAAATCCAAACCTTGGGGTTGGTTTTTTTGGATTTTTGGAATTTTGGAAACTCGAGGAATTTGCTCGATTTTTGGATTTTGAGTAAATTCCTCGAGTTTCCAAAATTCCAAACCTTGGGGTTGATTTTTTTGGATTTTTGGAATTTTGGAAACTCGAGGAATTTGCTCGATTGTTGGATTTAGAGGCTCCCGCTCGACTTTCCAAAAATCCAAACCTTGGGGTGAGTTTTTTGGGTTTTTGGAATTTTGGAAACTCGAGGAATTTTGGAGTAGTGCTTTTCACCTCCCCCCTTCCTAGACAGACCGGAAATACAATTCTGGGGTCTGTCGAGGGGGGGGGGGGGGGGTGACCATATATATATATATATCTATATGTCTTTGCTGTCCCTATATTACATGCCCAAGTAGCCCCTGAAGAAACCCGAAAGAACCCCCCAAGAAGGCTTTTTGAGGGTGCCTCCTTCAGTCCCTATAAGCCCCCCAAGAAAGTGCGCCACTTTCAGTTCTATAGGGGGTTCTAGTATCCCAAGGTCATAAGCCCCCAAAAAGAGTGTGCACTTTCAGTTCTATAGGGGCTTCGAGTATCCCCAAAAAGCGTAAAGTGTACTCACTCAGGTACTAAGATGACATGAAGTAGGGAATAAACTTCTTGTACCACCAAAAGGACACCCAGTATATACACACACCACTATTTAAAAGGAACCTTATATACACTCACCAAAAACAGAAATATAAACCCTGCTTCACATCAAGCTGGGACGCCGCTGGAAGTCGACGAGGTCTGAGAAGCCAGGGACAATCGGGGCGGATTCTGGCGCCAAGTGCGGTGGATCCAGGCTTCGGGTTTAGGGTTTAGGGTTTAGGGCTTAGGGTTTAGGATTTAGGGTGTAGGGCTTAGGGCTTGGGGCTTAGGGTTCGGGACTTTGCGCCGGGTTTAGGGGGCTTACAGACTTTGGGGTGCTTCAGCGCCCACAAGGTGTTCCTAACCCAACCCCACAACTACCCCAAGCATACAGTCCGATGCTCAAAGTAACAGGGTACCAAACACGATGAGTGCTGCTATTGCCAACAAAAGAGGGGGAGGACGGCTTCCAAAAGTTGTGTGGCAAGCGTGCTGTGTGGCCAACCTCGTTGAGATTGATCGCTAAACCCTAAACCCTAAACCCTAAACCCTAAACCCTAAACCCTAAACTTTAAACCCCAAACCCCAAACCCTAATCCGGGTTTCAGCTCGAGGAGGGCCTTAGAGGGGGGCTTCTTGACTCCAAATCAGACCAAAGGTTCGTGCAGTTGGGTCTTTCCTGAAGTAGGCCTCAGGGTTTAGGGTTGAGGGTTGAACCTAGGAGTAACCTAAGAATGGGAATGATATGGGGTTTAGGGTTTAGGGTTTAGGGTTTCTCAAAGGGGCTTGTACGGGAGCCTGAACCCCAGAAAAAGCTGGAACCCGGGCAGACTCCGGGTCCTAGAGGGTTTAGGGTTTAGGGTTTGGGGTTTGGGGTTTGGGGTTTAGGGTTTAGGGTTTGGGGTTTAGGGTTTAGGGTTTAGGGTTTATGAACCAGGCCCCTTGGCGCCTGGGCTATGCGAAGGTGCACAATCTCCCGCTGGAATTCGGACCACAGGTCCTGCAGGTTCCTTGGGCTTCGATGCGCACACCAGTTTAGGGTTTAGGGTTTAGGGTTTAGGGTTTAGGGTTTAGGGTTTAGGGTTTAGGGTTTAGGGTTGAGGCTTCAGGCTTGAAGGTTTAGGCATTAGGCTTTAGGCTTTAGGCTTTAGGCTGTACGGTTTAGGGTTTAGGGTTTAGGGTTTAGGGTTTAGGGTTTAGGGTTTAGGGTTTAGGGTTCTGAGTGCGAAAATCGTGAAGGTACCTGATTCGGGCCCTTATGATAAGTCTGTCCTACTCTTTGGTGGCTCTCTTGCTGTTGGCCCGAAGCCCTACACCCCCAAACCCTCATTTCCATAAACTCCCATACGACCCGTGACATGGATTCGGCAAGAACGTGACACTCTCCAATCAACGTGGCTGACTTCTGAAAACCCAAAACCCCTAAAACCCTAAAACCCTAAAACCCTAAAACCCTAAAACCCTAAACCCTAAACCCTAAACCCTAAAACCCTAAAACCCTAAACCCTAAACCCCAAACCCCAAACCCTAAACCCTAAACAACCCCTCCTTGAAAGTTTAACTTTTCGGCTCCTTCCCTAGGGTCTAGGGTTTAGGGTTCAGGGTTTAGGGTTCAGGGTTTAGGGTTTAGGGTTTAGGGTTTAGGGTTTAGGGTTTAGGGTTTAGGGTTTGGGGTTTAGGGTTTAGGGTTTAGGGTTTAGGGCTTAGGAAAGTTTAAATTTTCGGCTCCTTCTTGTAGCTCCTAAGCCCAAAATGTTGAAGCCCGAAGGACCAGCCAGAAGAAAGCCAAGACCCGGGGCTCCAACTAGGCTTAGAGGGTTTAGGGCTTTTCTAGGGTCTAGGGTCTAGGGTCTAGGGTCTAGGGTTTAGGGTTTAGGGTTTAGGGTTTAGGGTTTAGGGTTTAGGGTTTAGGGTTTAGGGTTTAGGGTTTAGGGTCAGGGTTTAGGGTTTGGAGGGTCTAGGGCTCTTAGGGTCTAGGGTTAAGAGTTCAAAGCCCATGTAGACGGAAGAGTCGTTAGGCCCTAAACCCTAAACCCTAAACCCTAAACCCTAAACCCTAAACCCGAAACCCTAAACCCTAAACCCTAAACCCTAAACCCTAACCTCGGAAGGATGCAAAGTACTGGTATTTACTTCAGAACGCCCAAAAAATGAAAGGTTCTTGGCAGGGCCCTAAACCCTAAACCCGTTCATAGTCCGGAACTGAGGTCCGAAACATCCGACTGAGTCTCAGTTCTTCTCACTTCAGACAGGGTTTAGGGTTTAGGGTTCGGGGGTTAGGGAACCTTAGGCAAGCTTCGGGAGCCTGAGGCAATGGTGGGGCGAATTCGGGAACCTTGTGTTTGGGGTATAAAGGGTGCCCAATTTCAAACTGTGGCAGTCAAAACAGAAAGCTCTCCCAGGCACGACCAAGATGCTTGTGGTTCTGGACCTGAGCCCAAAAAAAGACGGGCTGGTTCTTGGAAGGGACTGAGGGAATTAGGGCCCCTATGTGTACATGTATACATGTATACATGTATACATGTATATATGTATATATGTATATATGCATATATACATATATATATATATATATATACCCTTTAAGGAATTTTAGGGCCCTAGTTTTATACCCTTTATGGGATTCTAAGGCCCTACAGTATACCCTTTAAGGGATGACCTAGGGGGATCTAGGGTACCTCATTCCCTCATTCCCTACAAGACCTGAGCCCCAAAAGAACGCTGCGGAGTCAGCCCCTGACTGAAGGCTTCGGGGCTCTCAAGGTTTTGGCGGTTTTTGGGGGGTGCGCGGTCTCGGCTTCCCGAATAACCCTAAACCCTAAACCCTAAACCCTAAACCTCAAAAACCCTAAACCCTAAACCCTAAACCCTAAACCCCAAACCCTAAACCCTCAACCCTAAACAAAAAGCCGAGGGGCGATGAAGTCGTTCAGCATCTGCTGCACCGCGCGCGTCGCCAGCAAGGCAGCCACCGCGTCGCTTTTGCTGAGGTCGCCTCTTGCTGTCGGTTTCTGGAGGCAATGAGGTACCCTGTATTTCCCTATATGTACCCTAAACCCTAAACCCTAAACCCTAAACCTAAACCCTAAACCCTAAACCGTAAACTCAGGGCCTAGGCCGCCCCCCTACAGAACGGGGGCGGCGCTTAAGCCCTTCGACCGCGATGGCGAAAGTCGACCCAGGTCGCTTGCCCGCCTCCTGCAGCCCGGAGGTCGGTGGCACCCACGATGGGCCTGGTACCGGAGCAGGTTCTCTCGGCGACCAGTACTGGTCTGGGGAGAGTACCCAAGGCCCCCAGGCCAGGACTGCCCCTGACCCCCCCCTGCTCGGGCGGCCCTGGGCCCCCTGGGCCGCCCTGGCCCCCCTGGGCCCCCCCCAGCCCCCCGTCTTTCCCCTGCTGGGCCCTCTTGAGCCTTTCCTGCGCTCCCCTGCCTGGCGCTCTGGCCTTCGCTCCCGACCCCCTTCCTGCCGGGCCTCCCGACCCACCTGCCCATCCCTCCAAACATCCACGAAATTGAGCGCCAAACAGGAGTTTACTTTTGCTCTTTTTGGGTTTACTTTTGCTCTTTTTGGGTTTGGGATGACCCGCATGACGTTGCTGGCATAGGACTTTGCCGAGGTTTTCTGGCCAAATTTCCTTCTGAGCTCACCGCACAAAAGTTGGTCGCCAGCGCCAAAGATCCGCGAAATCGAGCGCTGGAGCGTTGAACCCTCAACAAGCGGCCTCAACCTTCAACGGTCCTTCCTGAACGGGTTGTCCCGGGGCCCCCCCTGCTGTGCTGCACACCTGCTGCCTCACTGTGTCCTGCCCTCAGCTTTTTTTTACCGTGCCAGTCCCCGGACGAAGCTCGACCCTGTAAACTTCCCACTTCCACGAGGTTTAAAAAAAAACGACAAGGTATTGAGTTTAGACCTAAACCCTAAAAGGAATAGGTAAGGGTGGCTTTGCCGCCTTAAACGGCGTGGGGTGGGAGAGAATTTTAGAGTGGCCCTCCACGATCGGGCCATGGCCGCCCTTCGCAATGCGCAAGGCCTTCGAGGCTTGGCTGATAACCGCAACATTTTCAGCTTCTGCGCAATATTACAGCAAACCCCAAGCCCTAAACCCTAAACCCTAAACCAACCCTCATTCCCTACAAACCAACAGTAAGGCCTCGAATCTTCAGGAGCCCATGGAGAAGCTCGGAGATCTGCAGGGTGCCACTTCCTTGGGGGTTTAGGGGTTTAGGGTTTAGGGTTTAGGGTTTAATCGCTCACACTCGGAGCCAGGCGAGTTGGGGTTTAGGGTTTGGGGTTTGGGGTTTAGGGTTTGGGGTTTGGGGATGGGGGGGCCTTTAGGGGTTCATGAAAGCGGTTGTTTTCCTTGGGGGTTGAGGGCTCTTCCTTAGTGGGTTAGGCTTTCGGGGCTTTAGCTGGATTCTTCGTAAACTGTTTAGGGTTTAGGTGGGTCTTTGGCAAGTTGGGAAGCTCGCCAGGAGGGTCTCCCAGTGTGACAGGGACTCTTGCGGGTTGACTCTTGCGGGTTGTCTGTCCATTATTGACGATCATGGGGTTTAGGGTTCAGGGTGAGTTATGAGTGTTGGTCCTTGCGGGCGCGGGGTGCACCACTTTTGTTTCCTGCGGGTGCTGGGGGAAGGGGGGCGCCTGTTCAATTGGATCGGTTTTCTCTAGACTCGTGTCTGGCACTGTGTAGGCTATCCCCATTGTGCATTGGCTCATAACCCCAAGTATTAGCTGGTTCGTGAAGATTACACTCGTAATTCGCGCGGGCTAAGAGAAAAGGGATTTGTTTAAGGAATAAAAAAACCTAAGACCTAAGAAATACTTGATTCATGGGGTCTTAAACTAGAAAGACAAATTTGAATCAAGATTGGAAAGTTGAATAAGAATGCTGCAACGCACTCCAACAGTACACAGAAAAGGCATGTAGAATGGCATAGTGCAGAACTGCCAGGCAGCCATCTGCATCAATGATCTCAAACCTTGGTAGCCGAGCAGCCCTAAACCCTAAACACTAAACCCTCAACCCTAAACCCTAAACCCTACTAAACCCTAAACCTTAAACCCTAAACCGTAACCCTAAACCCTAAACCCTAAACCCAAAAAAGGCAAAAAAGGCAAAAAAGGGGTACCACTTAGCTGCCAAGAAACATGTTGGCGCGGTCCGGTGGCAAGTCCAACTCATCCATCAGCTTTTGCACGCCCGTGTCTTGAATGATCCTCAGAATCAGGGTTTAGGCTTTAGGCTTTAGGGTTTGAGATTTCGGGCTTAGGGTTTAGGGTTTAGGGTTTGGGGTAGAACTACTATTGGTTTTAAGAAACCCCACAAAAAAATATCTGGGGCTTTGGGCTTTGGGGTTTAGGGCAATATAGTATCTTGAATGATCCTCAGAGAACTACTCTTTGCTTCAAAAACCTCCACAAAGAATATTTAGGGCTTAGGGTTAGGGTTTAGGGTTTAGGGAAATAGAGGGATTCTTCACTATCTTGAATGGTCCTCAGAAACATCCCACTATGTGGGGTCTGAAGTTGCGTAGTGATTAATAGGGGTAGCCTCTTGGGATCCTTTTTTTAAAGGGAATCCGGAATCCTACGATTTGGGGGCCTATGTTCGGGGTCCCCTATGTTCGTAAACCCCCCCACATAGGGCCCGGTAGGGCTGAGGACAGGAGTCGCCAGGAGTTGGTGCTCATGGAAACAAACAACTATTCCTGAGCTACTGTCTGCTTGCATAAGATCCCATCAGTACAGCGATAATTCTCTTTGACTTTTTCTTTTGGGGGGGGGGGGGGGAATTCTTAAGCCAATAGCAGTAAGCCAACCCGAAAACCTCAGGCCTAAAACCCTCTCCTTAAGAACGATTGGCTTGGGGTGTAGGGGCTAGACCACGCCGAGGGGCAGCAAGAACAATTCCTTGGTGATGGCCACTTTGTCCATCTCAGCCTCGTGGAACCTCGGCTGCGGGAACTCGGGCTTAGGGTTTTTTTAGGGTGTCTGATCGGGCACCTGGGCATGCAAATCCTGAAGGGAACAGACGAGGGGGGAGGGGGTTAGGGTTTGGGGTTTGGGGCCGAGGGTCGGGGACGTAGTTGTCGCGAATACCACCTGCCTGTGACCCCCAAGTTCACCTAGCGGAGCATTCTGTTAGCCTGAAAACCCTCAACCCCCGAAACCCTGATACGCAAAAAACCCGAGTGCCCTCTCGTTGTTTGTGCATTCGGGCTCTGCGCTACTACCCTCTCTCTCTTCAAACCCTCAAACTACCCTCAGACCTCAAACCCTCAAACCCTTAAACCCTCAAACTCGCGAACCCTTGAACCCTCGAACCCTAAGCCCTGAACCCTAAACCCTAAACCCTAAATAAACCCTAAACCCTAAACCCTCAACCCTCAACCCTCAACCCTAAACCCTAAACCCTAAACCCTAAACCCTAAACCCTAAACCCTGACTGAACCCCAAACTGGCGTCTGCTGAGCCCAAGGAGCACGGCCGTTTTGCCGAGGTCCAGGCGCTTAGACGACGAGGTAGAGTCTTTTATCTGGTCATCCATGTCCTGTGGCGAGCCCTAAACCCTAAACCCTAAACCCTAAACCCTAAACCCTAAACCCTAAACCCTAAACCCTAAACCCTAGACCCTAATCTGGTCATCCATGTCCTCTGACGGGAAAGGGGGGGAGGGCGGAGAGTTTTAGGAATTTAGGGGCCTTTCAAGCGTAGGAACCCATGTTTCCCAGATTGGAGGTTTAGGATTTAGGGTTTGGGGGTTTAGGGTTTAGGGTTTGAGGGTGGTGGGGTGGGTTAGGGTTTACGGTTAACCCAATCGCTTCGGGGTGTACGTTTAGGGCCCTAATTAGACCCTAAACCCTAAACCCGAAACCCCAAGGTTCTTAAGGTGGTTCGCTGCTCAGGGTTTGCGAGGCAGGTTTCTTGCCATCTGCCTTCAAGGCCTCGCATCACACTGCAGGGTTTAGGGCTTAGGGCTTAGGGCTTAGGGTTTAGGGCTTAGAGTTTCGGCGCTTTGGGCTTGAGACTATCCTGTTGGTTCGTAGAGAAAACAAAAGAACCTTTTCTGTGGCAGAGTTTCGGGCTGAAAACCCAAACCCAAACCCTAGCTATGAATACTTTTCCGTCGATCCCTACGAACCAACAGACACTATGTTCTATTTCTGACGATTGTACTATACGATTGTGTTACTACTGTAACTTACATTGCCATTGATACATATTCTTACATGAGTATTCTGCTGTTTGTTGTGGGGAAACCGGCGAAAACCCAAAACCCTAACCCTTAGAACGTTCCCCCTTATACTAACAGTCCTTATGGGAGTATAGTACTCCGATTATAATCCTTACTAAGAACTGTTAGTAGAAGGGGGAACATCCCAAACCTAAACCCTAACAAAGAACCTTCCAAGTGGAAGCTGAGCGTCGTTGAAGATCCGATACGCGGCCGAGAACTTCTTCCTTGGACCAGGGCTTGGGGAGTTACACTCGCACACGGCCGGCAAGGCATCGGTAGGAAGGTTCTCAGGTCTGCAGTGACACTCACGACATCAGTTTCGACGACGCTCTTAGGACTACTTCTTACTGCAGGTCGGCTTACTCACTCCAATCCCCCAATCGAAGAAGCGTTTAGGGTTTGGGGTTTAGGGTCTCCCTAATCCCTAAACCCTAAACCCTAAACCCTAAGCCCTAAACCCTACACCCTTTTCAAGCCGGTGCTTGCTGAATGCCGGAACCCTAAACCCTAAACCCGCGGAGTGTCGGCTTGCCATGCTGATGGAGTTTGAAGGGTTGCAGGGCTCCAACGATTGCAGCAAGGGTTTAGGGTTCAGGGTTCAGGGTTTAGGGTTTAGGGTTTAGGGTTTAGGGTTTAGGGTTTCGGGTGCGACTCGGCAGGCTTGAGGTGCCAGGATGAGGGTAGAGGGGACTCTTCGGGTCTTCTTGCCACGTGAGGGCCCTCTATCATCCCTTAAAGGGGATATTATATATATATATATCATATATAGGGTCCTATATATATATATATATATACCCTTCAAGGGAATGAAAATATATATATATATATACATATATATATATATATATATATATATATATAGTGTCCTATATATGCCCAAAAGGGAATACATAGGGTCGAATGCCTATATATATACAGTTAAAGGGATTGTATAGGGTGCTTCATTCCCTCATCCCCTACTAAGAGCCAGCCAGGTTTCAGCAGCTCTCGCGTAACCTTGGCGATTCGGATAGACTCGCGGGAGTACTGCTCTGCGTTCACAATGTCATTCTCCTTGGCAGCCTTCATGGTGATGTCCACCTTGGGTTTAGGGTTCAGGGCTTACGGTTTAGCCACAAGCGCAAGAGCCCCGAACCCACGAAATATGGAGCTTCTTTGGTGCCTGCGACAGTTCCAAGGCACATAGACTGCGAGAATGACGTTGAAGATGCCCATGGCTACCAGCATGTAGCAGGCCACGTAGAGAAACATGAAAGGATAGCCAAACTCGACGGCGAGCAGGTAGTGAATGGGCTTCCCACTTTGAGTCGAACATTCGCCAGTGAAGCATCTGAAAGCTGTGAACATCGCGTCGGGGATAGTCCTGGACTGCCCAAGCCACCACCCGACCTACCTGGAGGTTCATGGGCACTTATAAGTAGGGTTAGAAGTATTGTAACTATTGTTACAACCTTACTTAGAGTACTTCTAACCCTACTTAGAAGTACCCATGAGTAGGGTTAGAAGTATTGTAACTATTGTTACAACCTTCCTTAGTACTCTACAACCCTACCTAGAAGTACCCATGAACCGTTAAGTAGGACCCGTACAAGGGGTCTGAAAAGGTCTTTCAGAAGCCATCTCGTCCTCCTTTGCCTCAGAAGCCCAGAAGAAGTCGTGGAGGGTTTAGGGTTTAGGGTTTGGGGTTTAGGGTTTAGGGTTTAGGGTTTAGGGCCGGACTCCCCCCTAAAAACATCCCCTACCCCAAGCCCTACCCCTGCGAGGGTTGACCCAGCCAGCCAGGGTTGCCCCCTGATTGCTGCCATGGAGTGTCCGAAGAGGCTGCTCGGCGTTTTGGGGGGTAGAAGTCTAAACCACCAAAAGGTTTGACCTTGGGTGGTTGCGGGCGGGTTCCACGGTACCGTGACGGCGCGGCCCACAACCACTTCATGGGTGGGTCGCGCCGTGGCATTATGAGACACCTTAAACCCTAAACCCCAAACCCCAAACCGCACACCGCAAACCGCAAACCGCAAACCGCAAACCGCAAACCCTAAACCCCAAACCCCGTAAACCCATAAACCCTAAACCCTAAACCCCTTGGCCGAACTCAAGAACCCGGAGGTGGCAAAGGCCGTCCTGAAGTAGGGCACCAAGGAGTCGTCCGTCAGCTCGTCCTCGGGGCCGTAGTGGCCGCCGATCGTCATGGCCGAGAACCCTGAGATGACGTACAGCACCTGGGGTGGATTGTAGCCCTAAACCCTAAACCCTAAACCCTAAACCCCGAACCCTAAACCCTAAACCCTAAACCCTAAACCCTTTTGCATCCGGACTCCCGTAGGTGCTGCCAGAAACTGCCCAAGCACAGGCTCCCAGTGCTACTGACTGTAAACCCTAAACCCCAAACCCCAAACCCTAAACCTCAACAAATTTTGCCTTCTGGGAGTTTGGCTTTCTATGTAAAGTCGTACCGAGGGGATATCTTAGGTACCCTATACATGAATGCCCCCGATTTACCAAGAGATCGTAAGTTTGGGGACCCTTAACCCGGCCTTCCCTAAACCCTCGAAACCCTCGAAACCCTCGAAACCCTCGAAACCCTCGAAACCCTCAAAACCCTCTAAACTCTAAACCCTCTCAACCCTCGAAACCCTCTAAACACTATAAACCCTCCAAACCCTCTAAACCCTCTAAACCCTCAACCCATCGAACTAGAAATCCGCCCCAGACGCAGCGAAAAGGAGCACGAAAGCGAGAGCGAGCGTCCGGACGCCTCAGAGTGCGGAATGGGATGCCACGGGGGGAAACCTTGATCCCACGACCCTTCACCCATATATCTATATACCTAGATTTATATACATAAACATGTACACATCCACATGCACATACACACATACATAATATATACATATACATATACATATATATATGCACATATATATATATATATACATATATATATATATATATATGGTAACCCCCCCCATGTACCCACGCCTGTGTCCAGAATCTCAGCTTCTGCAGAAAAGCGTGGGTTATTGGGATCGGGTGAGTGCCTCAAACTCAGTAAAGTGTATATAAGCAGACGAGCCCGAAATATACTTTATTTAGTATACAAAGCACGTAAGTTTCGCTCCGGAACAAGGTGAAACAAGATGAAAGGCATTCAAATGCATTCAAAACGCATTCAACTTGAATGCGCTCTTGGATTCAAGATTCAAGATTCAAGATGCCCGGGCAAGCTCCCCCGGCACCTGGAATCTTGAATCTTGAATCCAGGAGCGCATTCAAGTTGAATGCATGTTGAATGCATTTGAATGCGCTTCATCTTGTTCTGAATCGGTGCCATCTTGCTGCATGAAGGCAAGTAGCTTTCGGGAAAGGGATCCCACCCTTATGGGCTTAGCGCTTTAGGATTTGAAGGGCATTAAGAAAAGAAGTTTTCGGGAACAGGAGTTCGGGATCCCGCTCTGCAGGATTTAGGCTTAAGTTTAGGGTAAAGTTACTCTCTAGGCCCTAAGCCACACGCAGTCCCACGATGTGAGGCTCAGGGTTTCGGATTCAGGCTTAAGTTTAGGGTTTAGGCTTTAGAGGTTTATGGTTTAGGGTTTAGGCTTGCAGACGTGCATCCTTAGGATTTGGGGCTCTCCTAGGGACTCTCCTCTTTAAGATTTACGGACCCCTCTTGGGGCTTAGAGAGCAGGACTTTGGAAAAAATGTTCTGGGAATATGGTGTGGAAGAAGATGTCGGGATCCCTGCCTTTAGGGCTTAGCGAGAAGGATTTAGGAAATAGGACCTGTGTTTAAGACATAAGGAATCCCTCTTCAGGGTTCGGGAATAGTATTTGAGAGTAAATACAAGGGAATAAGACTAAGGCATTCCGCTCTTGAAGATTAAAAGAAAAGAATGAGGCAATAAAAGTCATTTTTGCTTTCGGATTTAGGCTGAAGTTTAGGGCTTAGGGACGAACCCTCTTTGGGGTTTAGGGAATAGGACTTAGGGAAAAATATTCAGGGATTAAGATGGGAAGAAGATTTCGGGATCCCACCCTTTAGGGCTCAGCGAAAACGAATGAGTGAATAGGATCTGCTTTTAAGATGTAAGGACACCCTCTCCAGGGTGCGGGAATAGGATTTGAGAGCACATAGAATGAGGGAATAAGATCAAGGGATCCCGCTCTTTAAGGTTTAGAGAAAAGAATCCACCTGTCACGGTTTCGGTTTCGCGAAAAGGGTTTAGGGAATTGGATTTGTTTTTAGGATTCAGGGGCTCTCCTTGTCAAGATTTAGGGGCTCTCCTCCTCGTTGGAACTTGAGGATCCTATTCTTCAAATCCTTATCACTAAATCCTAAAGAGCGGGGTCCCTACATCTTGTTCCCTAGATGTCTTCTTTAACGTTATTCCCGAAGCCCTAAGAAAAGGCATCCGTGCGTCCCACTTTAGGATAAAGACTTGGGGGATAGGTTTTTGAAAATGCTCCTCTTTAAGATTTAAGGACGCCCCTCTGTAGAGAAGAGGACTTCGGGAATACCATTAAGAGCAAGATTTGGGTCCCACCCTTTACGGTTTCGCGAAAAGGATTTAGGGAACTGGATTAGTTTTAGGATTCAGGAGCCCTCCTTCTCAAGATTTAGGGGCTCTCCTCCTTAGAATTTAAGGATCCTATTTCCCAAATCCTTATCACTACATCCTAAAGAGCGGGGTCCCTACATCTTGTTCCCTAGATTTTTATTCCTTTAATGTTATTCGCTAAGCCCTAAAGAGGGGCATCCTTACATCCTATTGAGGAGAGCCCTTGCATTTTACAAACCAATCTTATTTCCCAAGTCCTCTGTGCTAAATACAAAAGAACCTGATCCCCAAATCCTACTCCCTAAACCTTGGTTCCTTAATTTCACTCCCCAAATTGTGATCCCTAATCCCTGAAGAGGGGGGTTCCTTAATTCTTATAGAGCCCCAAGTCCCGGATTCCTTTACGCTAAGCCCTAAAAACCCAGATTTTCCGGAAATTTCCAGAATTTCAAGCACAAAGCGTGGGTACATGGGGGGGTAGCATATATATATATATATGTAATTACCCTAAGCCCTACACCCCAAACCCTAAACCCTAAACCATATAATATACATACATACATATATATATATACACACACACACGTACACATCTGTACTTAGGAGTTTAAGGCGATGTCTTGCTTCTTTTGCATTTTAGATTGACTTTCACCAGTTTAATATAAGTCCCGATACATTGCTAGGCTCCATAATACAAGCCCGAGATATGTATAGGGTTTAGGGTTTAAGGTGCATGTGCCTATGTATGTACATTACCGCATCAGGATCCCTCCAATAGTTCTTCAGCGAACCAGTTCTTTGCAGAGTTCACTGCCTTCACAGCCCGAAAGGCACCTGATGCGCTACTAAGAAGTCGGAAGTCAGAGGTTTCCATGTCGCTTTTCTCTTGATCAGGGTTTAGGGTTTAGGATGGCAAACACGTCGATGTTTCCCTGTATGTCATTGAGGCCGGGTTCCGGGAAGATGCGAAGAGCAGTTACAGCCCCAGTGTGAAGGGCCATCAAACAACATTTCCTACCCCACGCCGTCCATGGCAGGAAAAACACCCCCCCAAAGAGCCCAATATAGCTTAATTAAGGAATATACCTTAAATCATATTAAGGATCCCTATATGATTTAAGGTCTATTCCTTAATTAAGCAATATTGGGCTCTTTGGGCCATCTTCCAGACGCCATGTAGCAATAGTGGGATACCTCCTCTTCGACATCTAGGAGATGTTTCTGTTTAGGGAGTGATGTTGATTGCAATTAAAAGTAGTATCTTGACTGGTGATTGAATGGTGGATCATGGGCTGGGTGAAAAAGCCAATGAACTGGATTACATGCGTCTGTTAAGTCATGATGGTGCACACTTCGGTCACTTTTAATTCTATTATTAGTGCATCCCGGGCGGTATTATTAATATGAAAATAGAAGCCCGGGGAAAAAGGGCAAATTTTATTAATTAAAATCGTGCATCGTTTCACTCTTTACATTTTAATTATAAAATTGTATGCCCTTTTAGTAGTATTAATACGGGCGTATAAAGAGAGAGAAATAGACGCCCTAACATTCATTTCGTTCTCCTTTCACGCTCATAATATTAACTTCGTGCGTCATTCACATGTTCACTCCTTACAAGATTAATATTAGTATTACGTGAAGAGAACTAGGAATTGTCGAATTGTAAGTGAATAAGCGAACTAGAGAACGAAACAAGGAGAAGATTCCATGGGAAGGAGAGTTCACCCTTAGAAGCGATCCGTGAGCTGGGTTAATAGCGTCCAGCGGCAGTTTCTACCTCATGGTCCAGTTGTTGCGTTCATGCGTTCACACACTAATACTAATATTCACGCGTTAACTTGTAATATTAGTATTAATGTGCTCTCTTATTCTCTTCACGGTAATAATATTAATGACAAGGAGTGAGCGACGCGTGCATTATATTATTACAGGTGAAGAAAGAAGAAGAGAGAAAAGCCACATAAAATATACTAAAAAGCGTGCACTTCATTTACCTTTTTAGTACATTTTATTAGGCTTTTAGTGAACGCAACCTTAACCTTATTGTTAGTACTGTTCCCCCGTTAACCAATCATCCGGGCTGGAACTACGAAGAGAGAAACGAATAAGGGAACGAATGTACTGAGTGAGCGCAATGAGTGTACGAACGCAGTACAGGATGATAGCGGTCTAGCTCCTGGAAAAGCCGCATTATAAGGATGAACGAAGAGAAGACGCAGGACCCCTGATTTCCCTAGGTTGCACCGAAAGATCGGGTTGTTTTGCGCGTCACCTCAACAAAGAATCCAACATGGACTTCTTATTCTTCTTCTAGGTTCACCTGACACAAAACTTTAACCCGAAACCCTAAAACCCTAAATCCTAAACCCAAAACCCTGCAAACATCGGAGATGTGGCCAGAGCGAGCATGGCTCACCCTAAACCCTAAACCCTAAACCCTAAACCCTAAACCCTAAACCCTAAACCCTAAACCCTAAACCCTAAACCCTAAACCCTAAACCCTAAACCCTAAACCCTAAACCCTAAACCCTACCTTCACAAGGACAAGTCGTCAATGGAACCAGCGAAATCTCAGGCCGCAACCAGCGATCAAACCTTTGACCTTGGCTTCGTGCGCTTGTGTTTTACAGTATTAGGGTTCAGGGTTTAGGGCTACTATTTGCAAAAGAACCCCGAAAGAATTAAGAAATGACAATCCCTATATTACCCTTAGTAAGGAAGAATATTCTTGTTTTTCGGGGTTCTTAAGCGATTAGCAGTAGGGTTCTTAGGGTTCAGGGTTTAGAGGGTTTAGTGTTTTTAGGCCTTAGGGTTTTAGGGCTTAGCAAGACGTTCAGGGTTGAGGGCTATCTGGGTTAGTCTCAAGTGACCTCGCGTGGTCCTGGGTTCAGGGCTTAAGGGCTTTAGGATTGAGTGGTTTTATGGCCTATAGCGGCTAAGAAATTTGTGGTTTGTCGTGCCTTAGGGATACCCTGAACCCTAAACCCTTTCTGAAGGTGCCATCGCAAAGGTCCGAGACGCCATCAGGCGAAGGTCCTTCATGAACCGGATGCGGAAAATTTTCACAATGCGCACCAGGCGAATCCTTGGCTTGGCCGGGAAAAAGGCCCCCTAAATCCTAAACCCCAAACCCTAAACCTGCAACCGCTTGAGGGGGTGCGCCGAAGTAGAAGTATCACCCAAAGTTTCGAGTTTGGCTCACCCCACTGGCGGGTTTAGGGTTAGGGTTTGGGGTTTACGGTTTAGGGTGGTTCTTCATAGGGATGCCTGGATCTCGATTTTCTGGGCAACCCCTTGAGAGGGTTTGGGGTCGAGGGTTTAGGGTCTAGGGTTTTGTTTTTTGCCACCTTGGTACACTTCTCGGTTGGCTTTAGGGGTTTAGGGCTGAGGGTTGAGGGGTTTAGGGTTTAAGGGTTTTTCGGGTATAGGGCTTTATAGAGGTAAACCGGGTATATCATTCTTCCCAAAGTCGTCAGCAGAACTAGTCAAGATACCTGAACACCAGGAACCTTTAGGGTTCAGGATTCAGGCAGAAACGCTTGAACCCGCTACTGAGCTCCATGCCGGCCAGAAACCCTAAACCCGAAACTTTTGGGAGGGTTTAGGGTTTAGGGTTTAGGGTTTCGGGTTTCGGGTCCCGGACCTATGCCCAGATCCCCAAACTTCCCCAACTTCCACAAAGATGCTCGGCAGCCCATCATGGAGGAATGCCAGAATATGCAGGTTCAGGTTTAGGGTTTAGGGTTTAGGATTTAGGGTTTAGGGTTTAGGCTTGACGTAGTACCCTTTGGTGGACGTTGATTGTGGCAAACCCCAAAACGTCCCAGAAATACATGTCTTTGAATGAGGAGTTCGGTCGGTCAATGCACAAACCATGATTCCCCCGCGAACTCTGTCTTGTTGATGCAAACGGGCGATTACTATCCAAACTACCGAGCGAAGCGAACACACGGTTAAAAGGACCCACTCAAGCTAGTGTACTTCGCTGGGTCTTGTTGGCCGTGTCCTTGTCCCAACGTAATGCTCTCAGGCATAAGCCCAATTACCATAGTCTGTGAGAGGGGCTTTTACACACAGCATGAAAGGGACAAACCCAAAGAAACGAAGGTAAACACATCCTAAACCGTACACCCTAAACCCTAAACTCTAAACCCTAAACCCAGAAGCTCTCCTGGGCTGACGAGGGGCAGCCGACAGAAGCGCAACAGCGATGTGGCGTCCATGTCCGTCCCCTTCATCTAATTCGGGGAAGTTGGTTTAGGGTTTAGGGTTTAGGGTTTAGGGTTTAGGGTTTAGGGTTTAGGGTTTAGGGTTTAGGGTTTAGGGTTTAGGGTTTCGTGGTGCCTATGCTGTGGTCCCCCTTACCTTCTTAAAAGGCTTCTGAAGGTATGGGCCTTGGGGTTTTACCGGGTACACGAGCGGTGTATAAATAAGGGTCCCCCAAAGAAAGAGCCCGATATTCTTCAGGAAGTCATACTCGGGACCTTTTTGGTTCCTGCAGGTTTCCCTTAGTGTACTCTTGATATGGCCCTTAAAAGGGTCCCCAAACCCAAGTCCAAGGTAGAGTCCCATGCTATTGAGGAACCAACCCGAAAACTTAAACCCTAAAGCCTAAACCCTAAACCCTAACCCCTAAACCCTCAACCCTAAACCCTAAACCAACTTCCCTTGATTAGATGAAGGGAAGTCCAAGGCAGAGCCCCATGATATTGAGGGGCCATGCAACTGAAGTCTTCCTGGCATGCTCAGACCCCACCACTCAAGAGACCTTGGGTGAGTTTTTTTTTTTTTTTTTTTTTGGGGGGGGGGGGGGGGGGGGGGCTTAGGGCTTCGGGTTTAGGGTTCGGTGCAGATAGGCCTTTTCCAAAATCGGGGGCCCCCCTTGTTAAACCCTAAATCCTAATCCTAAACCCGAAACCCAAAACCCTAACCCTCCCCCCCCCCGGGCCCATCGAACTGGCGTTAAGGGGACGTGTGGTTTCGAAGCCTGAGGTTGATGGCTTCCCTTCCCCTCATGACACCTTAGGGTTTAGGGCTTAGGGTTTAGGGTTTATTGCTTAGGGTTTAGGGTTTAGGGTTTAGGGTTTAGGGTTTAGGGTTTCAGGGTACCTCAAGCTTCAACCCCCAAACCCTGAAACATCTCGGGTGGCGGGGAGGAGAACGAACAGGGCTTAGGGTTTAGGGCTTAGGGTTTTCGGGTTTAGGGTCAGGGTTTAGGGTTTAGGGTTTAGGATTTAGGGTTAATTAGGGTTCAGATTTAGGGTTTAGGGCATTGCCCCAAACTGCCAATCACAATCGCACGAAAAAAGGAAAAAATGCGCCTGGTTCCCGATGAACTGCAGAACGAGGTCGATCAGACCGGTGCCAAAAAGGAATAAGTCGAAGAGGTTCCTGGTCCGGGTCGCGGTGAAACCCCATAACCCCTTTTTGCAACCCCTAAACCCTAGACCCTAGACCCTAAACCCTAAACCCTAAGCCCTAAACGCTAAACCCTAAAGTCCTAAACCGTCAGGACGAGCCAGATCCGAGACACCAATCTTCAGTGTAAACTCTAAACACCAAAACTGAACCTTCAACCCTGGCCTAGGGGGACGCTTTCCTTTACAGTTTCGATGTTCTGGCGTGGAGCCTGCCTTAGGGCTTAGGGCCGAGGAAGTTGAGATCATGGCAAGTGATGGCTTGGGCTGTAGGGTTTAGGGTTTTGAGTTTAGGGTTCAGGGTTTCGGGTTTAGGGTTGCATTCTCAAACTTTAGGGTACAAGCACTCAGAATTTAGGGCACAAGCACTCAAAAAGTTCGGCACGTCTTCTAGGCAGTGTCCCAGGTTCCAATACACGTCGCTGCCGCACCAATAGCTTCGGCAACCAAGCAGATGCCTGGGAGAAACAGTTTCGGGTCGCAGGGTATACAGTAACGGGTTTAGGGTTTAGGGTTTAGGGTTTAGGGTTTAGGGTTTAGGGTTTAGGGTTTAGGGTCTAAACCCTACACCCTAAACCCCAGAAGGTTGGAAACCTAAGGACAAATAGTGCTGGGATTCCCTATGCTTTACTCTTAGGGGTTGGGGCTATTGAGTTTCCAGCTTTTTGGCTTCTACTATAAGGCCTCAAGGGATTCAGGCTTTCAACAGAACAGGTCCAGAGTTCGGGGTTTTCGGTTGCGGGGGCTTAAGTTGAGGGCTCTGTTTCTTCGGGGTAGGGTGAACAGTTTAGACTTTCCATTCGTGTAGACTAGTGTTCTTGCGCCCCCGGGGGTTCTGAGGTGAAAAAACTAGGTGCGTAGGGCTTACTAAGCTTACGAAACCGTTTTTGTAGAAAAGGCAGACTTCCCACCTTTGAAACTCTAGGGTTCAGGGTTTAGGGTTTAGGGTTTAGGGTTTGGGATTACATCGCCAGACGCCGAAGAAGCGTCATACCTTCGGAGTTCACTAGCTAGGAATCCCTCTTTGGTTTAAAGGGGCTTGTAAGGGAACCCAAACCCTTTAATTAAACCCTAAGCCCTAAACCCTAAACCCTAAACCCTAAACCCTAAGCCCTAAACCCTAAACCCTAAACCCTAAACCCAAAACCCAAAACCCTAAACAAAAGGAGAATAGGGGCTTACTCTGGGCCGCAATGAGCGCCAGGCTGTGGCCCCACAGAAAGTGCGCCGAGGGGCATGCGTAGAAGGATTTCGAGGAAGAGGACTATCCTTGGGCTATCTGGCGTTCAGGGCTTTACTATCATTGACTTTCCCTTCCACCCCTCTTCTATACTATACTATCCCCCCCTAGGCTCCCCCTTACATAGCCTCAGTTAGGCTTAATTATCCCTAAACAGCCTTAGTTGTGGGGGGAACCGAGGGGGGTATTTCTTACTGGCCCAAAACCCAAGGAAATAAAAGTTGAAACTTTCACAATAAACTACCTTATAAGAAGCCCAAAAAGTGGAAAAGTTGGGTTTTGAGCCAGTAAGAGTATAAAAAAGCTTGGTCGTATAGAGCCGATGACACTATAACCTGACTTGGTCCTAAACCCTAAACCCTAAACCCTAAACCCTAAACCCTAAACCCTAAACCCTAAACCCTAAACCTCGGCGGTTTCGGGTGCCTTGGGCCGTTGCGTTGTCGCGAGCCGAAGTCTAGCTTGCGAAAAAACCCTCCAAACCCTCCCCAAAATGGGTGGCTGTCAAAATTCCCTAAACCCTAAACCCTAAACCCTAAACCCTAAACCCTGAACCCTAAAAATCCCTCTTGGGGTACCCTAAATATAGTAGGTGCCGTGTTATGAAATAGGGATCCAAAAAGGGACCCTAATTTTCACAACCACCCATATGTGCATCGCACGCCCATCCCCGCAGACAGCTACGCAGACAGCTACGACCCCTTCCGAAACACTCGAGGCCAAACGGTTTTCTTGTTCACGCTATGTTGCCATAATAGGTTTGGGGTTGAGGGCTACAATTGAGCATACCCGAAGGGGGCCTAAACCCTAAACCCTAAACCCTAAACCCTAAACCCTAAACCCTAAACCTTTCTGGCAACTGATTTCGAAGTTCATGAAACAAGATCCAGCCGTGCAAGTTGAACAAGGTTGCTATCCAGGGGTGGCCGCCTAGCCCTAAACCCTAAACCCTAAACCCTAAACCCTAAACCCTAAACCCTAAACCCTAAACCCTAAACCCGCTTTTAAACAACCTACCGACCTCATCTTCTGCCTTCGGGTTTTAGGGTGTCGGGTTTGGGGGCGAAACGCACGACGCTACGAAGCGGAACCCTGCAACCCTGACACCCAATCCTGCAAGCCCACAACCTAAGCCCTAAACCCTAAACCCTAAACCCTAAACCATCTTATAATTTCATGCTAATGTAGTATACTATATTGAAATATGATGGTATCCTTCTTTCTCAGGAACTTGCCATAGTACTAGGGTCCATTATCACAGGCACCACTACCCAAAGAGCTAAGGAATATACCTAAAATCATATTAAGGACCCCTATATGATTTAAGGAATATTCCTTAATTAAGCCATATTGGGCTCTTTGGGTATAGTCTGCAGTTTATAGCACCATCTTGTGAAATTCTGGAACCAGCATCTGAAAAGCAAGCTCCACGTAGACCCACCCAGGCCAGTCCTTCACAGCACTCCCTAAGACTGTTTAGCCCTAAACAAAGGGTTTAGGGTTTAAAGCCTAAAGCCTGAAGCCTGCAGCCTGAACCCTTTTGAACCAGGAGCTGGGACATATGCCTGCAAGTGAGACTCAAGCGCCTACACATGCTCACACCAACAAAGAACACCGCATCTTGATCTGGCCTAAACCCTAAACCCTAAACCCTAAACCCTGGTTATAAAGGCTGGGACTGGGTTCAGGCCTCGGGGCTTCCTGCAAGGAGGTATACTTCCATGAGTCGTATGGTCCCTTCTCCCTTAGTATGTGCCCTTTAGAAGGGTTTAGGGTTTAGGGTTTAGGGTTTAAGGTTTAGGGTTTAGGGTTTAGAGTTTACCCCTGATATACGCCTCATAAACCCAAAAACAATTAAGGGCCCATACACCAGAACCCTTTGAGGAGGGTAAGGGACCACATTCAGGGCCCATGAAACTACCCTCAGATACTAGGGTCATATGAATCGAGGCATTGGGGGGTACTTTCCCCCACCCCTCCGGACTCACCAGTAAGCTGCTTCTTGGTAAGTACAACCACAAAAAGCTGTAGGCAGCTTCCCTATAAGAACCCAAGGCCACAGGGACTTCGGCGGAATGATTAGGGTTTAGGGTTTGGGGTTTGGGGTTTGGGTTTTAGGGTTTGGGGTTTGGGGTTTAGAGTTTAGGGTTTAGGGTTTGGGGTTTGGGGTTTAGGGTTTGGGGTTTAGGGTTGATCAAAGGGTTGAGGGTGCGCAGGTCCTTGTGCATGGGATCCGTGTGCAAGCCAATCATAACTCCATTGCCAACAATCAGGATCGCAACAAGGGGCTCAATGTACCTCGGGGTTGTCAACCCTTTTTGACCCTGCACCCTAAAACCCCCTTTCTGTTGAAAGGGCTTAGGGTTCAGGGTTCAGGGTTCAGGGTTTAGAGTTTAGGGCTTAGGGTTTAGGATTTAGGGCTTCGAGCCTCGCCCCTTTGCACATAAGACACTGATGGGCAAGAGCGTGTCTGAATAACCTTTGACAACCCCAAAAACCCCCCAAAAACGCCAGAAACCCTAAAACCCTAAACCCCAAAACCCAAAACCCTAAAACCCCCCCCCCTCCCCCCCCAAAAAAAAAAAAACTAACCCCTAAACCCTAACCCCTAAACCCTAAAACCTAACCCTAAACCCTAAAAAAATTCGAAAGACCGGAAGCTTGGTGGCAGAGTCTGGGGCTTCAAGGCTCGCCTCTGGGGTGGGAGAGACACGAAGCGGCAGGTGGTCTTGTTCAGGATTTAGGGTTTAGGGCTTAGGGTTTGGGGTTTGGGGTTTAGGGTTTGGGGTTTGGGGTTTAGGGTTTAGGATTTAGGGTTTAGGGTTTAGGGTTTGAAGTCCAAATATCCTACCACCTTTTTTTGCCAAAAAAATTGCCCCCAGGTCACATGAGAGGATGCATGGGCTCTGGCGGCGCTGCCAGATCGTTGATTCTGACAAAGGTCCTTGCTTTCTCCAAATAACCAGGGAGTAAGAAGCTTAAACTATATTACCCTAAACCCTAAACCCTAAACCCTAAACCCTAAACCCTAAACCCTAAACCCTAAAGCTAGAAAGTTTAAAGTTCAATTCTTGGCCAAGGAAGGGTCAGTTCGGCCACGAGCCGGTTCGTGTCCCCGGCCAGCAGAATTTCCTGCTATTGGGAGCCTAGTAGGGTTTAGGGTTGAGGGTTGAGGGTTGAGGGTTTAGGGTTTAGGGTTTGGGGTTTAGGGTTTAGGAAACCCCAAACCCAAATCCTAGACTAGAGTCGATCGGGCAAAGGCCTTCGGCGTCCTACAAGAGCGTTTAGCCCCAACAGGAAAGACGACCAAACACCTGCGCCCACGCACCCCAACACCGACCCCTTCGCCACCTCAAAGAACAATGGGTTTAGGGTTTAGGGTAGTTGGTCGTGCGACCGCGTGCGGAAAACCTAAGCCCTAAGCCCTAGGCCCTAAACCGTACATCCAAGGTACAGTGACGGAGACCTGCCCTTGTTGAGACCTATGGCCTCAACAAGCCGTGCTTCTTCTGGGGCGGCTTTCGTGTGGCCGAAATAGAAAGATGAATTTGTCTCTGTGTGTGTGTGTGTTTAGGGTTTAGGGTGTAGGGTTTAGTGTGTGTGTGTGTGCTATTATCAGCATGACATCTGAACAGAGGTTAGAATGAAGATAATAATTAATGCATTCTCAAGGTCCTCTGAGAAGAAAAAATGCAGCTAATTGTCTGGAATATTATTTTCCTCTCTCCTTTCTCGCTTTATTACATTCATTTCACCTCTTATCCTGTGAGCAACCTTCGTGACACCTCCAAACAACTCGATTAACCGTACTCACAACTCAGAAAATCAATTAATAAGAAGTGAAAGAGGTAAGTAACTGAACGAAGTGATTCACGCGAGCTCTACATCTTGTTATTGATGATGGGGTGTTCGTTTCACTCACTGAATAATAATTCGCGGGCAAAGATAATAATTAACAAAACCCCGCGATATGTGCGTGTTTGTGTGTGTGTGTGTGTGTGTGTGGGTGGGTGGGGGGGGCTGTGGCTGTGGCTGTGGCTGCGGCTGCGGCTGCGGCTGCGGCTGCGGCTGCGGCTGCGGCTGCGGCTGCGGCTGCGGCTGCGGCTGCGCGCGCGCGCGTGCGTGCGTGCTACGTCAGTCCTGCATTGCCCGGAACTGGGCGATGAGCCTTGGCCCAAAGATCCTCTTGACCATGTCCTTGGCTTTGGCTTGGGTGTTTCGGGTTCCCTTCGCCCTAAGACCCTAAGACCCTAAGACCCTAAGACCCGAAGACCCTAAGACCCGAAGACCCTAAGACCCGAAGACCCTCAAACAACAAGACCCCCAAAACACCCTAAACCCTAAAACCCTTACACGCTTAAAGCAATAAGACCCAAAACCCTAAGACCCCAAAACCCCAAAACCCCAAAACCCTGTGGAGGGTTTGGGGGTTGGGGGCTTGGCAGGGCTGCGGATTGTTTTTGAAGGGTAGTTACATGGTGCCTATGGGCCCTCAAATGGGGCCCTTATATACCCCTTACCTACCCTTTACAACCCAAGGGCCCATACTTCAGAACCCTAAACCCTAAACCCTAAAACCCTAAAACCCTAAAACCCTAAACCCTACACCCTAAACCCTAAAACCCTAAACAACCCTAAACCCTAAACCCTAAACCCTTTAAAAGGAGGTAAGGGGCCATGTTAGGGGTGTAAGCTACCCTCAGATGTTCGAAGCCTCCAGGGGCCCTGTTCGCAGTGGCAGCCCCTAGGTTGGAGCCCAGAGAAACAGCTCCAGGCGCACGAAACCCTTTCTGCATCCGGACCCTAAACCCGAATTCCTAAACCCTAAACCCTAAACCCTCAACCCTCAACCCTCAACCCTAAACCCTAAACCCTAACGGGCCCCCGAAAGGGAACCCTGGAGTCCGAGTCTCGTCCTCCTCTGAGAAGAGGACATCAACGAGAGCTTGGGCCGGTATCTGGGCTTTAGCAGGGCTTCAGAGGGTTCAGGGTTCAGGGTTTAGGGTTTAGGGTTTGGGTTTAGGGTTTAGGGTTTAGGGTTTAGGGTTAGGGTTTAGGGTTTAGGGTTTAGGGTTTAGGGTTTAGGTTTTAGGGTTTAGGGTTTAGGGTTTAGGGTTTAGGGTTTAGGGTTTAGGGTTTAGGGTTTAGGGTTTAGGGTTTAGGGTTTAGGGTTTAGGGTTTAGGGTTTAGGGTTTGGGGTTTCGGGTTTGGGATTTAGGATTTGCACCCGTTTGTTTGGTTTACTTCGGTTTAGAAGGCATCTTAAAAATCTTGAACACAAGAAGGGAATTCTGGTCACGCGCTTTTTTGGCCTAGCACAAAAATCCCAGTTAGGGTGTCAGGGGGTTTGGGAGGTTCGAGGAGCAACGCTTTTGGGCCCTTTCGGGGCTGGGCTTAGTGTTGTACCCACAAAGCCCCAAAAACACATCGTAGGGTTTAGGGTTTAGGGTTTAGGGTTTAGGGTTTAGGGTTTAGGGTTTAGGGTTTAGGGTTTAGGGTTTAGGGTTTAGGGTTTAGGGTTTAGGGCAAACACTAGAGATCCAAAACCTGCACCCAGGCACGACGTTGAACGAGCGGATGGGCTGGGCGTCGGCGAATGGCATGCCTGCTGTCACACTTCGGCGCATAGTCGTGCCATCATCCTGCACAGTGGGTTAGGGTTTAGGGTTTAGGGCTTAGGGCTTAGGGCTTAGGGTTTAGGGTTTAGGGTTTAGGGTTTAGGGTTCAGGGTTCAGGGTTCTGCTTGCTACACCAAAGGCCTGCCAGCAGGACCCTCAACCACCTTTGAACCCTAAACCCTAAACCCTAAACCCTAAACCCAAAACCCTGAACGCTCAGCCCTAATTCCTAATCCCTAAACTCACAAGCTTGAACCCTGAAGTGTGCTGATGACATGGGCTTCAAGTTGCCTGGTTTCCTAGGTTTAGGGTTTAGGGCTTGGGGTGTATGCCTTCGGAACTTGTAGGATGGGTTCGGCGGGTTCGGGGGTAAGTTTAGGGCTTAGGACCCTAAACCCTAAACCCTAAACCCTGAACCCTGAACCCTAAACCCAAAAACCCAAAACCCAAAACCCTAAACCCGAACCAAAAATTCCTAAGCCCTGCGTGCCACGGGACGCCGTCGCTCCCCGGCCATTTCCACTTCGGTCTTCCGAAAAGGCGAGTCTCCTTGCCAAGCAACGCTACAAGATTACATGCAAGGGCTGGCCGGGTTTAGGGTTTAGGGTTTAGGGTTTAGGGTTTAGGGTTTAGGGTTTAGGGTTTAAGGTTTAGGGATTAAGGGTTCAAGAGGTTATGCCGTCACTTCTCTGCGTTATGGTCGCTTTTGGGGGGTTAGCGGTACAAGGCGGCCCCTAACATTCAGGGCACCCAGTCTCTACCCGTGTTCCAGGGCTTCTAGGGTTGAAGGCGACTGACGTACGAGGCGCTCCTCCAAGTCCTAAACGCTTGCTTGGGAAAACCCCAAAAAAACACAAACAGTTCTTCCTCATAAGGGCAGTTTAGGGATTGGGGTAAGGGGGGAAGAAGTCCAAGCCTAGGGTTTGCGGTTTTAAAGTTTGTTTATTCAGGGCTTGGCGTAGTTTATAGGTTGGGATGTTCACCACGTATACTAACAGGCCTGAATGTATTACACATGGGGTAACTAGGATCCCTCTTAAGGATTGTTAGCATAAGGGGAATATCCCAATTTAGGGTTGGGTTTACCCTAAACCCTAA
>CAJNDS010002110.1:655000-670597 GCA_905221605.1 Symbiodinium natans
TCAGTACCAGTAGACGCTCTGTGACGTTGCTCCCTCTCGCCCGCTATGGCCCCAGCATGTCCGTGATTGCAAACAATGGAACCACAAGAACGATTCTTCATGTGCCTCCTGCAAGCAGTGATGCTGGTGAACTCTCGGTCGCAGTATGCGCGTGCTTTGGATTGTATCGAGCTCTTCACTTTGTGTTTTCGCATCACATGTGACGCAAAAGCACGAAAGCTGTGCCAAGGCCCGCTAGCGCAGTCGCCACAGAAAACGCCCTGCAACCAGTCAGCAGGCAGAATGGTCCCTTCAGGAGTCCTGCCATCTCCCAGCACAGCTAAAGAGACAACTTCCCCCTGTACATCGAGCACAGCGCGTGGAGTCGATGTTGGCATCTCTGAAGCAACAGCGGTCTCAACTGGACCTTCCCCATGAGGAGAAGGATGACAGTCAACATGTTTATCTCCGTGGATCGGACACTCAAGATCACAAGTACGTAGGGCTTGGATTTCCGCAGTGGAGATTGCAAGGACAGCAGCTTTCCAGCCAGGAGAGAACCCACTAAATCCGCTGCAGATAGCTCGCAGATCATCAAGCAAAACATGCAAGAATGCGGGAGCTGCATCTGTCAGACAGCCCGATGGGGCAACAGGCTCTTGTGCTTGCCATGGAAATTTGCCGAAAAGAGCCGCCAATTCCAGTCGAATTTCGCCTGCACTCTCCGCCGCCAGCGATGCTCGCAGCCACAACAGCCTTCGAACTCTCAGCTCAGTGATGACAGACGCCAGCCCACACCGTGCTCGCAACATCGAAATTGTAACTGAAACCGGTTGGGTCTGTCCAGCTACCTTGCCATAACCGTTTTTTCCAAACAGTCGCCGAAGTAGCAAGCCCCGCGCAGACTCCAGCCTGTCAACTGCTGAGGACGGCAGGACTCGGACCTCAAGAGCAGAAAGCAAAGTCTCGTTCACGACCGCTCGAAAAACCATGACCTTAGTTTTCAGGGGTGCATCCTTCCGTCGGAAGAAAATGGCGAATCTGGCAAAGGCAGCCTGTGCTGCTGCAATACGGTTGCCAAGCCTAGTCCCAAGTGGTCATTTGGTGCCCTACCCCGTAAAGATTGCGAATGGGAGAGCCGTGATGCAATCGTCAAACCAGTACTTGAAGCATACTTGCCTTCCCTACTACAGCATGCTGAACGTCTTGATGTAGAGGCACTATGGGCCACAGCTTGTGAAGCAGTCACTAGCATGATCAACACAGTTGCCGACAATTCTGTTCCCTCAACTAGAGGCCGTATTCCTGAGTTCCGGCAGGCTCCGCTGTTTAAGGATGGAAAGCGCAAGCATGCTCGATGTAATTTCACTACTGCCCTAAAGCTAATCCATGAGATCCGCAACAAAGCCAAAGTATGGCACCAGAGTGTTTCTCCTGAGTGGACCTCTCAGCTCTTTGCGACTATCTTCAATGCCTCCAAAGTAGCTGCGAAATGTGGCGTGAGTGCGTCATTCAACGCGTCTTCGCCCCTAGAACTGCAGGCCTCCTGTACTTCACTTCAAGAGGAGTTGATAAGAAAACTTGAGGCTTGTGAAACGGTTCGGAGTCAAGAGCTAATTGATCAATGGAAGCACAAGATTAAGTTATCTGCTAGAGGTAACCGGTCCCGGGTTCATAGATGGCTTAAAGGTGAGCGTGTAGGTCAACCTAGGTTTTTTCGTAGAGAAGATGGTAGCATCACATCTGATCCCAACGAAATGCTTGAGATGATTTCAGAGCACATGGAGACAATCTACAACTTTCATGCGGATAAGGATGTTGATCAAATGGAGGCTGAATTCTATGAGAAATATCATGAAGCCATGGATAAAATCGCAACTGATGCTGATATTCCGGCAATCCATCACGTAGATTTGTTCAAGCTGTTCAAAAAGAAGAGTAGTTGCAAGGCGTCCGGCCTTGACGGATGGAAGGTTGCAGAACTTCAGCATTTACCTCCTTCTGGGTGGATTCCGTTTGCTCTTGTTATGAAAGTTGCTGAAGCTACCGGTGTATGGCCAGCGGCGCTTCGCCTGGTTAGCATTGCCTCTATCTCTAAAGGTGTTGATATGTCTTCGCCTAAAAATATTAGGTGCATCGGTATTGCTTCGGTCATTTACTCACTTTGGTCATCTTTGCGATTTCGGCATTTGATGCAGTGGCAGGCCGCTGTCTTTCCTCCAAGTTTGATCGGTGGAATATCTGCACGCAGTGGAGACGATTCAGAATGGTTATTGTCCATGGACCTTCATAATGACCATTCAGATACCATGGCTCTGTTTCTAGATCGGTTCAAGTGCTTTGACTTAGTTATCCCTCAAGTGTCCTTAGGGATTGCTAGACGTCTTGGGTTGCCTGAACATGTTTATCGGGCCGCGCTTGGTTTCTACTCGAATCAGACGAAGTTTTTTAAATTAGGTAGCGCTTTTGGTAGGCGGGTTCTTGCAAGCAACTCCGCAGTGCAAGGGTGTAGCATGTCCATTGTTATGATCAACTCTGCGTATGCGGTGTTCGCTACTGTGCTGAACAATGTCTGTCCCTCGATTTCGTTTCGGTCTTTCATTGACGATGCTAAGTTTTGGACCCCAGAAAACAACAGAGGTGAGTTAGCTAATGCTTTAAGCTGTGTTGAGCAGTTCGATCAGAGTATTGGACAAGTCCTGAACCCCGAAAAAACGACATTGTTGACGAAGCGCCAAGCCAAAGCTGACCGTTTTCTTAGAGAAGTAGGCCGTCAGAGCTTTCGCCGTAAGAAAACAGTCAAGTCCTTGGGTTATACTCAGTCTTGCAGGCTCAAAGGCAGCGTCTCTATCCAAAACGAACGAGCTGCAAAGGCATGCCAGATGCTGCGAAAGATTGCCGTGCTACCCTTGACCCAACAGCAAAAGCAAATTCACATACATTCAAATGCTCACTCTAAATGGGTTTATGGTTCTGAAATACAAGCTCCCTCCGCGCGCGCCCTGCATAGCATCCGTTCAGCTGTTGTGGCTTGTTTATTTAAGAAGAACCCTGTTCGGTGCCCCTTTTTGAGTATGGCTACCCGTGCTGACCCCTTTCTCGACCCTTTTGGTAAGTGGGCTCTGCACTCATTTTGCAAGCTTAGAAAGATGATTCGGAAGCATCCCGGTCTTGCAGTGCGGGTTCTTGTTAATGCTCAGGGTCTGGCCGGCAAAGTGCAACAGACTAGCAATGGTGTAGCAGCCGTCTTTGCCTTTCTATGTCAGGAACTGCAATGGTCCATTCTTGATGCGGAAAACTTTGTTGTCCTTACCCCGCAGCGCGGAGAAATCTGCTTAGCAGCGGGAAGCTCTCAACACTTCAAGGATGAGCTCGGAGTTGCAGTCCGGACGTATCTTCTTCAAAAAGTATCATGTCGGCACGACTGCCAACTTTCATCAAACATCCCAGATATTGACATCTTCTTGACCAGATTTCTTGCAGACTCAGATTTTCGATCCGACAAGGACTTTGAGTTCTTAAAGCCCTTCCTACAACGACTGCCTCAAATCATGCCCACACTCGCGCCATTTTGGACTTGCTTATGACAGGTGGTGTGTTTACAGGACCGCGGCTCAAAGCAGCAGACATGGCCCACACAGATGAATGCTGGTGCAAAGAATGCACTGAAACTCATCAGCACCTGTTCATGGAGTGCCCGTTATATGCGAACACCAGACCTATCAGGGGTCATGAAGATGCAGTTTCGTGGACTGCTGGTGTGTTTTGCGCCCCCCATGAAGTCTACAAAGTAGGCAGGTTCCATGACTCTTTGCTTCAGTTTCCGGAGATATCAGAGACCTTCACAGTGGATGAGCCGATTTTTCTGGATGGGTCTGCTTACCATGAAAACTGGGCAGCTTTACGTGCCGCCGCTTGTGCCGTTGTAATTCCAGATAAGTTGGACATCGCGGTGACGCTTCCTGGAAGAGATCTCACATCTCAACGGGCTGAGCTATATGCAGCTGTGTTGGCGCTGAAACTCACTTGTGGGCCGGTTACGCTTGTCAGCGACTGTGCAGCTGTTGTTAATAGGGCAACCTCTCTCAAGCAACATGGATATCGACGCGAGGATATTCTAAACTACGATAATTTTGACTTGTGGGCCGCGTTTCTTGATGAGGTTCACAAAAGGCTTGATTGCGAAATCAAGTTCATCAAGGTGAAAGCTCATGTGCCAAGTGGATACACGGGGCAACCTTCGCACTTGACGCGTGGTAATGCTCTTGCTGATAGAAGTGCCAAACAAAAAGCCCGTGAAGCTTTCTTGGCAAACCTGCAGGAGCTCAAGCCTTTCATATATCGAGCAGTCGACATTCAAACGCATGCTGTGGCAACCTTGCTTGCGCGTAAAGATTTGTCGCAGTTTGATATTGCCCCCGATCTTTGCAATGATAGGGCCTTGCAACCTTTCAGCAATGCGAAGTTATCGTGTACGTGTACCTGTCGCCCTACTAAGCGTGTAACGGGCAAGAGCAAACCAAACTGCAGACAGTCCTGTTGCGTTATGCATGTCGGCAGGTTGGAGCAAGTGTTCTTAAATGCGGTTACACGTCAGCAAAGTTTCGACAGTTCGATCTCTGAGAGGTTGTGGTCGCTCCATCCAGCCCTCCGAAGAGTGGTCTTTTTCAACGGTATTCTTAGTCCTCCCCTTCAACAGGTGCACTGTGGCATTGTTAAAATTAAGAGGGCTCCTATCTCCAATGATGCGCTTTCGGCTTTTTCCGCCTTTATTACTGATGGCCGATGGAAGTGGGGGACTAAGCATACAATGGATAGGACCACGTGGGTGGCCCTCGCAGTTGAATTTGTGGCGACATATGGCCTGTTTGCAGGGATATGTGATCACGAGATGACTGTTGGAGTATTTGTTCGCAGATCCAAAGATGTCTTTCTACAAATTTTGGCCAAACATGGTGTCGCTGCTGAACACATTGTAGGTATTAGACACATGAAGTCATTCGGGTTCGGAAATCAGTCCGGACTCACTTGTTCGAGACAGTTTAACAATCATTCTAAGGTCTTGGCTTGGGTTCTTCGGGTCTCTGGTGACATAGCTTCCTTAGACCGCTGTGTCAAAGTTAAGCCGCTCGCTTCTATTGTTCCATGCTGGGATGGCATATCTCCTGGCCTGTGACGTGATGTCCCAACAGCAATTTTTCCCCTTTCCCTTTGCATGATTTGACCAGTGCTGACTGGTACTTGTCGACTTAGCAGGAGGCTCGTGAGGCTGATTGCAGATGTGCCCAAAAAGCAATACGTCTTGTAATCTCTGCAGTCACTGAGCCGTCTCGTCGCACATGAGCTCCAAGGTAACGGACTACGTCTTTAAGAAGTGGCCCTCTCCAGCCTCCAGCATGGAGACGCTTGGAAGCTGTATAAGCACCGCGGCCCCTGATTGCGAGCAACGATTCGCACTTTTTGGAATTGAGCCGCAAGTTGCGCAAAGCCAAGTGTTGTACCAGATTGACTGTATGCTGTAGAGTGTCCTGCTCAACATCATCAGCTGTCCAGCCCGCTTCAACCCTGGCAAGGTCATCAGCATATGCCGACACTGACAGATCGACGTGATGACCCTCGTACAAAACCTGTGTGAATGGTCGTGCTGCCGGGGCATGCTGCATCCACTCGTCAAGGGTTTGGTCGTACACACGTCTGAACAGTTTCGGTCCTGTGCCTCCACCTTGCAAAACACCAGCCCCCAGCTTGACATAGAGCACATTGCCACCATCCACAGGCATCCTAATGCGCAACCGCCCTTGCATATCAAGCAGCAAGGCTCGAGCTGTATTGTGCAAAGTGAGGTCATTCTTCACATTGCTCTGCACACTGTCGTTGCTGAGCATGTCAAACGCCTTCGTGAGATCATACAGGTTAGCAGCAGTGCAGAAGCCGGCTTTATGCAGTCTCTGCAACACAGTTGTGAGCTGCAAGATGGCATCCCTCCGCGAACGACGTGCAGAATACCCATACTGGAACGGAGCTGGAAAATCAGGGTGCATGTCAAGAACAGTTTTGTAAAAAGCCTTGCCAAGTGGATCCAGTAGATTTAGATATGGTAACCATCCGGCGTTGGAGCGCCGCCCGGCTTCGGAATGGCGCAGCCCTGGCCCTCACACCATTCTCTGGGATTGACACCGGCAAACTGAAACATCTCAATGCCCTGCATCAGCACACCTCCAAGTGAGTCAAAGGACTCACCCGTCGTGTCGAACAGTTCACTCCACAGCTCAACTGGTATTGCTCCTTTTGGCACTGCGCGGTCACGAGCCATTCCCTTCATAGCCCTGTGCAGCTGTTCACAGCCTTTCTGGAAAGAGCACGGAAAATCATCACGAGGCTGTACCACCTCAACCGGCATGCTCTCTTGGGCTGCCTGGACTTCTTGGAAATGCCGAAGCCATGAAGACTTGCTGACAATCTTGCTTGGCGGGGCTTGACGTCCAGTCTTCCGTATAGGAAGCCCTGCAATCTGTCTGGAAAGGGCCCAGGCTTCTCTGGCGTCATGTTGCAAGACAGCTTGAGAAAGTTTGGCAATCAAGCCGGCCTTCCAAGCCGATTTGTCATGTTTCACAGCTCGCGCGGCCTGTTCAGTCCGGGCATGGAGGCGCAAGGCAGAGAAGCACATACGTACGCTCCAGTAGGTGGCAAAGCATCGTCGGCTTCGCTTCCATGCATCCCTCGCCTGCAAGAAACTCTGCATGAGTTCCCTCCGGCTCTGTAGCAACGCAAACGTGGCTGGAAGGATTTTGCTGTTACGCCGTTGCGCGGGCATGCCAAAATGCCTTTGGGAGACTTCGTAAAGTCTTGTCTGGCACGCAGTCCATGCTTCCTGCAAGTCAAGCGTATCCGAAACGGCTGCGGCTGCGAAAGGGGCAATCGCTGCAGCAGCATCTCGAAGAAAGGCCTCACGAAGCGGAACATCAGTGGATAGGCGAAGCACAGCATGACGATTCCATCGCACTCCAGCTTGACGAGCTTTGCAGCGAATCTCATGTCGCAAACGAACATGCAGCTCAACTGGCCAATGATCGCGCACAGTACTTGTTTGCCACCGCTGACCAAGAGATCCATTGACTTTGCATTTTTGAACGGCGCGTCTATAAGAAGTATGAGCAGCGATGTAATCCAGTCTGTGAGAAACTGATCCCTGAGGTCCCCATCACGTGTGTCCCGCAGCATGAAAAGTGTTCGTCAGAATCAGTCTGTGACTTTGACACAAGCTTGCAACATAAATGCCATTTTCGTTCGTGACCTCCTTGTCGCACTGCCCCACTGACCGAAATTGCTCCACAGCACCCACATGCGCATTGAAATCCCCAAGCAACCACACCGACGTTCTGGCAGGCAGCGCTTCGAGGTGCTGGTGCAGCTCTACGTAGAAGGTGTGTTTCTCTTCGGCAGATGCATCTTCACCCGGCGCGTACGCAACGAAAAAGGTGTGGTCCTGGGCACGGGAGGATCCTCGTTCCACCACTCGCACCCCTCCAAGTCGGCCAATGTTTCCTTTGCCAGGGTCAAAGCGATACCTCACATCAGAGAGCTGGAAACTTTCTACTTGTAAGAGCAATAGAACTCCAAGCTGAGGATTCTTTTTCGGCTTGCCCCAAGCGAAGCAGTGATACAAGTCCCTGCCGTGGCGATCCCGTACCGTCCATTCACCTCTCGGGTGAGCGTGCTTCCAACAAGTGCCTTGCAATGCTGCAACCTGAATGCCACGAGCGGCCAGATCTTCAGCTAGCTCAGTGAGCCTGGAGCCATCACCGAGAGTCCGGCAGTTGTATGTAAGCAACTTGAGAACTGTGAAGCCACGACGAGATCCCTTGCTGTTGCCTTCACACAACAGTGGATCCAGTTGACTCTCCACCCGCGAACGTTCAGCACATGTATTCTGCATTTGCTGACGAGAATCAGACCTCAAGGAGGAGCGGACTGTCGATATAGTCTCGTGAGGAAAAAAGGCAGTCAAGCGCGCTGCTCTGTCAATCAACTGTCCATGGTAGTAAACCCATCCCCAAAGGAAGAAGTGACGCAGAGCTCTAATGACGGCTCGCTTTTGCGCCATGCTTGTGCAGAGGTTGCCCAAGCAGTCACTTGTTCCCTGTGTTCACGGGTCGAGACAAGGCCTGCACACCTTGTCCACCCTCGCTCCTGCCCCTCAGAGAGGATGAACCATTGCAACAGGCCCCCGGAGTTGGGACCGGGGCTCAATGCTAGCTGCACGGGTTCGAACAGAGAGGAGCTGCAAGAAGAGATACCTCATGAAACATGACCTGGACCCAAAAGTTGCCTAGGAACGAGAGGGGTTTAGGGTTTAGGGTTGAGGGTTTAGGGTTTAGGGTCCTCCTTGGCTTACAGGGCCTTGTCAGGGACCTAAGCCCTTAAAGGGAACAAGGTCCACCTCAGGGTCCTAGTGCTCGTCACGATTTCCTCCTCCGGCAAAAGCAGCCTTTTGACACATTAAAACCCCTTTACAACAGGCCTCGGTTCACAGCAGCCCGGTTCCAGCATCACGCTCACTACTGCAGAGCGAGCATTGACGCTGAGATCTCTCTGGATACTAGTTGAAAGGTGAAAATCTTACTATATTCTCTGAAGACTAAGTGATGAAGCTGCATAAGCTCAGAAGTGAAAGCCTCGAATATCCACTGCTCAAGAAAGAACTCGACATTGATGCCCGCAAACTCGAACTGTAGATACTGTAACCACAAGTGAAGGACATGCTGGACCTCACCAACACGAGTAAAACTCTGCATCCCCTCAACTTCATTCAACCATCCAACCGTCACCTGAAAAGATCCCGTCTCAGCATCAGTCAGAACGTGCAGGGACGCTCCTAAGCGCCACTCGGTCTGTACTCGCAGCGCATCTCTCCAGTGCCGCAAATCACAACTGTGCACGATCGGGTGTTGCGGCTGGCATCCTAGCACCACACCAGTATGCATATTGAACCAGGCCTCTTTGTTGCTAGCTCGATGTTGTAGTTCATCAAAGTTCGATGGTACCCCCGTACTGTGTTGAAGTTGCTGTCTACCCCAGGAGAGAATATGTGACCACGGGCTCGGGACTGCAGCCTTGACCGAGTTCAGAGCCACGATTGCCTTACGGGTAATGTGCGACTGTGGTTGCCTTAGAGTGTGGCCAAGATACAACCACCTGCGCTTCAGCCAGATGCAACACCAGTCATGCTGGGGACACTGTGCCAGAACCAGCAGGGCGACTCGACGTCGGAGCCGGTGCAAGTGCATAGCGGCGTTGTGGTTGCACGAGCTGGGTATGTAGAGCCCAAGCATGAGTACGAAGATCGTGATTTGTAAAGTCCTAATGGCATTGAGGTATTGCTGGAGGGGTTCAAGCAACGGACTTAGCCAAAACCAAACACCACCCACATAGCAGTTGAGAAGACGCAGTACTCCTTTAGGATTAGTCCAGCAGCCCTTGCGAATCGCCCTTTGCAGTTTCTCATACGCCATATGCGCTGCACCATGTATCGGCTGAAGCATGGCCTCCGTCGAATCTTTGTGAACATCCGCATCAAAGTGCATCAGGGGCTTCTTTAGGTACTTGACACTGCGTTCCCAGGCTAGTTGTGGCACCACCGAACCCTCCCGAAAATTGTACGACTTGCCCAAACGAAGAACATTGGGATGCGACATAACGACAGTTTTTCGCAGATTTAATCGAAGCCCAAGATCATGTAGCACAGAGCACAAGTCGGCAAAGCATCGGTCGCACTGCTCCCAACTGACGAAGTTAAACATCATATCGTCTACATAAGCCCAGCCGTACGAGTCATGCCAGCAGGGTTCCTTCCGATGCGCCCACGTCTCATCCAGCTGACTGACCGCAAGGCCCAAGACGTAACTAAACAGCAACGCTGAATGTGAACCACCCTGTTGCACTCCTGTCGACTGGCCTTGCGACCAACTCTCTCCCCTCCAAACAAAGTGCAGATTGGGCCCCATGACTAACTGCAAAAGTCGATGCGCTTCGGCACCCAGGGTATCAGGACTGAAGGCAGCTACAAAGGCCGCGACCTTAGACTGGGATACAGAGTCGAACGCCGCTTGCACGTCGCAGCTGATCCAAACCCCGTATGTGTGTTCCCGACTCTCTTTCGCGACCCTTGAGTGTGCACATAGCAAAGCGTCCGCAACCTGCGAGCCGGCAAGGCCCCCGAGCTGCAACCCAGGTTTCGGCCAGTGCTGTTGCAAGCGGGAGATCAAAAGCCATGCGAAGACCTTATGAAGCACTTCGAGCAAATTGATCGGCCGAAGATCCTTGCATTCAAGTATGTAGTGAGCCTTCGGGATGAGGCAGACATATGCCTGAAGTAGATCGGGCGGAAGATCTTGGGACGTCAACAGGTTATTGAGGTGACATAAAAGCATGGCTTGACCATCCTCGTTGCGCCAAACTGCAAGCAAAAACTCATTGCTGATACCAGACATACCTGAAACCTTGCCTCGCTTCAGGCGGTCCAGAGCTGGCTGCACTTCAGCTGCGGTGAAAGGTTCTGGCGGGCACTGAGCTTCACGTTCGAGAAGAGTTTGCAAGGATCCCTTCAACGACTCCCTTTCAAGCGGAGTGGGCTCATTCCCAAACAGTCTTGAGTAGTGCTGTTTTACTTTGTCGATGGACGCCTGTTCGCCACCGCTCTTCGCAACAAAGTCCTCAGTGTTAGGGGGCATCTGAGAACCACGATGCTTGAGGTACCTTATAGCCGAAGGATCTCCTTGCTCACTCTTGTCGTAGAGGTCTTGCATCCACCTACGCCTGGCTTCATGCCTAGCAGCAATGATGACCCTGGTAACCCGAGCCCTCTCCAAAGGATCACTGGCCAATCGTCTTTCTTGACATAACTGTTTAATACCAGGAGGATCCCTGTACTTGAGGCTGGGGCTTGCAAAGGAGTGTTGGTTTGAGAGTCTCGACAGAGTCTCCCATTGCTGCACCAAGGTCTGCTCAGCAAAGGTGGCCGATGCTCCCTGAAGCTCAGCATGCAAAGGCTCGTGCGCTACACTGTGTCTGCGGCACTTAAAACGCCGATATCGCTTCCGCTTCCTCCTGATGGGGTGAGTTGGATCTTTGAGAGCAAGCTCCAAGCAAACACAGTCATGATCACTACCAAGAGCTAGGTGCGAATGTTTGATAGTAGCAACCTGAACTGAGGCCGCTTGGGGTACGAGGATGTCATTCATGGATCTGTTCACCATGAAGAAGTCCAATTCTGCCTCTGAGCACCTCCCAAAACGCGTCGGCTGAAAGCTCTGAAGGATGCGACCGGACACAGTCGAGGAAAGTTGGATGCCACGAATACTTGAGGTCTCAGCATTGAAGTCACCCATGATTACACAAGGGATATTTTGACTGTCCATGCGTCTCTGTAGTTCTTGTATCTCCCTAAGGGAGGCCTGAAAAACTTCGTCTGAATTATCGCAATGGGGTAGGTGGCAACCAACCAAGCTCAAACGTCTCATCGAGCCCACGCAAACGATATCCACACCCAAAAGTCTATCTCCCTTCCAGCAGCCACTGATGTGATCAACACAGTCTTTGCTAACAAGGATCACTTGACTCAGGTGTGAAGAAAGCTCACTGCACGAAAAGACGTGATAGTCATGGATATCGTTGCACTCATGCATCGTGATCTGTGCAATGCCATCACCATAGTTCTGTACAACTGGAAGCGCGGAGACACCACCCACCTCTTGCAAGGTAATCATGTCAAGGCACTCCCCTGACTCCTCCATCCAGGCCAGGAAGCTTTCGAGGTTTTTCCCTTGTATGTTCCAGCAAGCAAACTTTATGAATTCAGGTTTTCCATAGCCAGGATCGAGGTTTCGGGTTCAGGGAATGGCACGAATTGCGGTCTCGACTTCACCCACCGACTTAGCACACTTGGAGGCCAGCAGTGTCGCATTGAAGAAGAACTGAGATTGCTCCCTGTATGCGTCCACGAACTGCTTCGGCATCACTCTGTCACCCGTATTGGCTAGTAGCTGGTTCTGGGTGCCCGCTGCGACTCTCTCCTTTCCCCAACAAAGGAGCTGGCGGCCCCAGTCAACTTCAAGCTGAGAGTCTGGAGCATCGCAACTCAGCCCACTCACCGCCTCCACAACTTCCCTTGCCATTCTAGTGCTTCTATTCTTTGTCCGAAGAGATTTAGAGCGATGAGGTGAAAAGTAAAGAAAATCTCCAGTGCTGGTCCTAGTCTTGTTGCTGTAAGACTGCTGAATGGCATAGAAGCGATCTCGGGACAGGTCATAGGGGAGCGAGGACAAGATGATGTTGGCAGTCTTGGAGCGCTTCCCAAACACATACGTCTTTGTGATTTGGGACTGATACTGCTGATCCCAAAGCGCAAGTGCCTCCGAAAGGTCTCTCTCGATTTCTCCTCGCGGTGTGTCTGTCGCCCAGCCACCGGCCAAGACGCGATTGAAATCTGTGTCTTGACCAGCGCTGGGAGAGCCACCACCACCGCTGCCCTTGCCAGACTCGCCTCCCGAGCCCGGGCGGGACAGGTACTTGCTCCATGGGTCAGCTGAAGACGTGGGAAGATGCGGTCCTGAGGCTCCCTGAAAGGTCGGGGTAGTCAAGGGTCTCTGCCAAGGATCTGATGGGGGAGGTACTGCTCTGAAGTCAGACCCTGACGGAAACTTCGACTGGTTGCTAAGCTTGGTCTCCATGTCATCCAACCGTTTGTTGATTGCAGCCATGTCAGACTTTCGCTCGCTCGATTCCAGGGCCAGTTCATCATGTAGCATGTTAACCCTCTCATTGAAGCTGCCAAGATGACCAGAGAGCTGGGTAGAGATGACTGTAGCCATCTCACTTGTCAGTGACAGCTTGAGACCCTGAACCCAAGCCGGTTCCGAACCCCCCTCACCTTCAGTTAGGGCAAGATCACGACCACGCTTTCTGCAAGGCCCCTCCAAGTCCACATCCGAGCCTCCGAGTTCCAGCCCTTCGTCAGCGTTCTCGGGGGGGTGAAGACCCTGCATGGCGGCTTCCTCCATGAGCCCTCAAGACCTAAAGGCAAACCTCAACCCTTCAGGGGCCAGAGCCGAAACCTTGAGCCGTAGCCATTTACATTAAAACCCCTAAATCCTAAACCCTAAACCCTAAACCCTAACCCTTGAACCCTAAACCCTAAACCCTAAACCCTAAACCCTAAACCCTAAACCCTAAACCCTAAACTCAAGTTCACGCCCCAACCCCCCACCCCCCACCCACCGCGCAGGCAAAGAAAAATCGTTGCACCTGGCCCGTAACCTTTCCCTTACACCACTACAACCCAACAAAGCACTAAACCCTAACACACACACACACACACTAAAACCCTGAACCTTAAACCCTGAGCATTGAGATGTTCCCCCTTATGCTTACAGTCCTTAAAGGGGATTCTGCAAGGGGGGTCCCTATTAAGGACTGTTAGACGGGTGAACATCCCAACCTAAGCACTAAACCAGGGGCTGGGCAGTTCTGGGGGAAAAGAAGTCGAGGTAGAACCTGGTATCAAAAAGCCTGTAAGATGGGACCCTACAGCCTGAAACAACCCTGAACTGCAAAATCCTTAAACGGGTTTAGGGTTTAGGGTTTGGGGTTTGGGGTTTGGGGTTTTAGGGTGCCCTAAACTCTTAAGCCCGGAACCAAAACGCTGAAAGCCGAGCAAAAAAAAGAAGCGGAACAATTACCCTAAACCCTGCACCCTAAACCCTGAAAAAAGGCGCCTCTGCGGGCGTGAGATTTTTCAGGCCGCAGCCCAGCAATTTCTCGGAATCCTCATTTTTGGCTGTCTGGTGCTTCGGGACCCTTCAACCCTTCAACCCTTCAACCCTTCAACCCTTCAACCCTTCAACCCTTCAACCCTTCAACCCTTCAACCCTTCAACCCTTCAACCCTTCAACCCTTCAACCCTTCAACCCTTCAACCCTTCAACCCTTCAACCCTTCAACCCTTCAACCCTTCAACCCTTCAACCCTTCAACCCTTCAACCCTTCAACCCTTCAACCCTTCAACCCTTCCCCCAACCCCTAAACCCTAAACCCCATCAGGGCGAGTTGTGAATTTTCTGGCGGGGGTCGTGAAACATAGCCACTACCCCTAACAAGGCAAGGCTGGCACAATGCTGCGCCCCATTCCTCTTTACCCTCTTCTTGCTGCTTGCCCTAAACCCTAAACCCTAAACCCTAAACCCCCGAACCCTAAGCCTAAACCCGAATCCTTTCCGAAGCTCTGTTGGGTTCAAGGCATTTTGTTGCCATCCGCCTAGCTGACCGTGTGGTGCAGGGTTTGGGTTTTTTGGGGGCTCTCTGGGCTCAATGACCACAGGGGAAAAGGGTTTAGGGTTTAGGGTTTAGGGTGTTCTTCCTGCTAAATAAGGAAACCCAAGAAGTTTGAAGTTCAAGGGAGCGGGGGGGGGATTGGTGAAGTTCGGGGTCTTCGAGCTCAGAGGCTTCGAGTCTAGGGTTGGTTGGCTTGAGGGTCTCAACCCTAAACCCTCACAAACCCCAAACCCCTAACCCCTAAACCGTAAACCCTAAACCCTAAACCCTAAACCCTAAACCCTTCAATTTCGCCACAAGCATCCCCATGGAAGGTGTGCGTGAGGTCGCCGGAGTGCTCGGTTCCATCGGCGGATCGAAGGCTGCTCATGAAGTCCACCGTATTCGTGGACTTGACAGACTTCCTGGGTATAGGGGCTTTAGGGTTTTAGGGGTTTGGGGTTTTAGGGTTTTAGGGATTAGGGGCGTAGGGGTTTGGGGGTTTACTTGGAGGTTCATAGGTAATTGTAAGTTGGGCTATAATTGGGGGAACTATGGTTATAACCTTGCTTAGGGTACTGAAAACCCTACTTCTAAGTCCCAATGAACCTTCAAGTAGGTGTAGGGCTTAGGCCTTCACAAGGCTGAAAAGGCTTGCAGGGTCCAGGGGAGCCCAAGCCAGAAAGCACCTAAACGCTAAACCCTAAACCCTAAACCCTAAACTCTCTCTATCATATAATAATTTATACCTTAATGGGGAACGTGGCCATTGGCAAAAAAACCGTGGCCATTGGCAAAAAAACCGTGGCCATTGGCAAAAAAGCCGTGGCCATTGGCAAAAAAGCCGTGGCCATTGGCAAATTCGCCAATGGCCACGGGAAAGTTGCCAATGGCCACGGCTTTTTTGCCGATGGCCACCAATGTCATTAAGGTTGGTCGCCAAAATGGGTTTTTCAAACCCAATTCGCACAAAATGCCCCCCAACCTTAATGGGGAACGTGGCCATTGGCAAAAAAGCCGTGGCCATTGGCAACTTTTCGGGCTTTTTGCCAATGGCCACGGCTTTTTTGCCAATGGCCACGTTCCCCATTAAGGTTGGGCCCCAACCCTAATGGGGGCCGTGGCCATTGGCAAAAAAGCCGTGGCCATTGGCAAGTGGCATTTGCCAATGGCCACGGGAAAGTTGCCAATGGCCACGGCTTTTTTGCCAATGGCCACGGCTTTTTTGCCAATGGCCACGGCTTTTTTGCCAATGGCCACGGCTTTTTTTGCCAATGGCCATTTTGCCAATGGCCACCGCTTTTTTTTTGCC
>CAJNDS010002111.1:0-60000 GCA_905221605.1 Symbiodinium natans
GTTACTTCTAATCCTACTTACAACTACCCATGAACCTCCACGTAGTACTTACGGCAGCGAGGGTTGCATGCGGCAGGGATGAAGAGGGGGCGACACGGAAATCCAAGCTGCTGAGCAGCTCAATCCGAAGGACTCGACAGTGCATCACACAAAGGGGGGACCCTAAACCCTAAACCCTGAACCCTGGGAGACCTAGTTCGTCGTTTACGACAACCGTGTTGAAGAAGTCCGAGTTCTCTTCAAAGAACTTCAACTCGCCTCAGACAGCATGGCGGACATGCAGGGCCTAAACCCTAAACCCTGAACCCTAAACCCTAGACCCTAAACCCTAAACCCTAAACCCTGAACCCTGAACCCTAAACCCTAAGTCCCTAAACCCGTCAAACCTTTGTGCATGACTCGTGCTCCTTAAATGGGAGACCATGTCTCTGACATGTGTTTGCTTCGGTCACCCCCGAGCCCAAAACCGCCAAAACGCCTCAAGCGTCATGACGCGCCATCGCCAAGCCAAGGTGCCCCTGGCATTCTTGAGGCGAGTCTGGATTTTCTCCTTCCATGGCAGGTGGGGCCCTAAGTGCTTTCAAACTCCTGGCCCCCCGAAACCCCAAACCCTAAACCTTGAACCCTAAACCCCAAGGCCTGGGCCCTAAACCCCAAGCCCTAAGCCCTAAACCCTAACCCTAAACCCTGATTCTTGCAGTGGAACCTCACACACTGAACCTTTCACTTGCGTTCGCACCCGCGCAGTCCTCAGTCTCCGTTCCTCGCGATCGGAGCCTTTTCTCCAATGCTTCCAAGCAAGGGGGCGCAATAAACCTGAGATGGCAAAACGCCCTCTTATGAGCGGTTCGGGTTTAACGTCTAGACCGAGAGAAACTGAGTCACCCAGGAATGAAAAGGGTACCCTTGTTGATTTAAAGGGGCTTTTCGGAAACCTCAACCCCCAAAAAAGGAACAAGGTTATTCTACTCTGGGGGCCTAGAATTTCATAGGCTTAGGGTTTGAATTCAGGAGGTCCAAGCGCGTCCCAAGCTTCAGATTGCCACGAGCGCCCCCACTTGTGAGACCGAGCCGGGCCATTTGGGAGTTTACGAAACTGGGGGACCCCGAAATAGACCCCCAAATAGTAGGATGCCCATGTCATAAGGACCCCAAAAAAGTACCGCTAAGATCCTAAACCCCCCATTTCGTTGAACTCCAACTGCGTCTGAGCCGCAAGTAATTGAATTCGCTGTGCACCTCTTTGATCAGCCGCGCTCCTCCGCGTTTGGGCGCGGCATGTGGACTGTGACCAAGGCACTGAAGATGCCCCCGCTGCCAGAATCTCTACTCTAATCCCCCCAAGCCTGAATCAAGGCCTGAACTTCTGACAGTCCAAACTGTCCAACAAATCTGTGATTAGCTGCGGCCGCGTCGCCCTTGCGGTGGACAAGAAAAGAAGCATCTCTACTACTGGGACTTGCAAGTACATTGATTTCCTCCAAAAGCCTCAGGTTCTGATAAAGAACTTAAGAACCTTAATAGCAAAGATGCCGAGCCCTTACACCCTCAGATTCCCATGCGTCATTTCTGTCTGGCAAAAGGTGTGGCTCCTTGCACGTCGACATCCAGGATGCAGATCTGGCCCTTGTCTCGTACAGTGTCCTGAGCTTTCTGCCTCGACCCCTAGACAACGCACAATTGTACCGCCCAAACGTGCGCGCGTGCGTGTGTGTGCGCGCGCAAGTTCCAAGGTTTTTGGCTGTAAGCTTCGGTCGAGCGCGCGGCAGGAAGATAACAAGAAGAGCTCCGTTCTCTTGCTGCAGCACATGTCTGGGAAGACCGGACTTTCCATCGACCCAAGTCTCCAACCCCGATCCCTCCTCAAGGGTGTATATGGGGGGTTTCCGGGTGCCCTTTTTGGGGGCTCCTTTAGAAGGAATCTATAGTCTTTCGGGGCATATAAGGGGTATCGGAAATCCCCATATGGGTTTAGTTGGCTCCGAAGATCAGAGGACTAGGATTCTTGCGTGGTATGGACTCGGTATTTCAGCCTGTGGGCAGTGCTCGGCTAAGAATCCCCTCTCGAGACTTAGCCTGTCGTCACCTGATGAAAGCAAAGGGTCCCTCATCAACCCCCGCCCCCAAATACAGCATAGTCACCCTTATCGGACCTCTAAAATCTGGGAAATCCCATACCTGAACCCTCAACCTTGAAGGCCATTCAACTGCCAAAACCAAAAATAGCCGGGGGGCGAGGGCCGCCTGAGAGGTACCATAGAGGTTACCGTGAACGCTGGCGTGCTCTAAAAAGCGACCGGGTGTGGCCACTTCCTGCGAGGCTTGGGGGGGGGGGGGTTAGGGTTTGGGTCTAGGGGACTAGGGGACTAGGGGTCTAGGGGTCTAGGGGTCTAGGGGTCTAGGGGTCTAGGGGTCTAGGGGTCTAGGGGTCTAGGGGTCTAGGGGTCTAGGGGTCTAGGGGTCTGGGGGTCTAGGGGTCTAGGGGTCTAGGGGTCTAGGGGTCTAGGGGTCTAGGGGTTTATGGTGCTTGTCAGGTCTAGGACTTGGGTTTATGGGGAGGGGGAAGGCGTTTCTATAGATTCTGCAAATTGAATAAAGTTGATATTCAAAGCACTCGCACGAATGCTACCATCGAGTCGTTTGTCAACAGCTGCTAGCAAAAAATCTGGCCATAGCTCAACAAATCCATAGAAGAAATCATCTGTCGAGCCAGCGCCATCGCCACACTAACCACTACCCCCGGATCCTTCAACAATCACGAAAGTGTACTTGCAGTACTGCGTCCAACTCCATGCACAGAGGTTCCAGGCTAAGCTGCAAAGTTGGCTTTAGGAGGGTTCCAAAGAGCAATGGGCTAGTCCCCAAGGTAAGAAGACTCCACAACCGTCAAGCCCAAGCCCCAAATGCCCGGAGCTCAACACTAACTAAACGGTAGTTCTACCTCCGGGAAGTGTCCTTCTTCATCTCCTCAAGTTCCACGAACCAGTAAGACTTGCCATGCACCTTGGCGGGCCATGTATTCAGGCTTAGCAGCAACTGCTAAGAGCGGCCCCCTCCACCCTTTTTTCGGTTTTGGGGTGTAAGACTTGGGGCGAGCCCAATAACCTTGGGCTTGTCAGGCTTGACATGTACACGGCTACACAGTCCGAACAGGCGCAAGAAGAATCGCTCGACGATACGTCGGCGTCCAAGCCGAGCCTGGCTCTTTTGCCAGGGCTCACCCCCAGGTGATTTGCTTCGTAGCCTTCCGCCCGTTCCTGAGCCTCTTCCTCAATGTCTGCCTCAGGCTCATATGGGTGGTGCCAGTCTTTTAAAATGCGAGGCATTCAGTGTCAGCTGTGCTGTGGTAGTTGCCCCGCCGATGTTCCAGGATCAGCCTGGCAATGCGCTAGATTCGCTTTCCAAGGGCTATGCGGACGACACATCCCGCTGAGAAGTTGCAGCTGACGGTCAGCGGGCGTCGCAGGGACCGCCTACTTGCATCCGACCCTGAGTGATTGGCCGTGGCCCCTACCACACATGGGGTCTTGCCGGAATGTCCGTATGGCGCCTCGCAAGCCCTTCGCTTCGCAATTGAGAGAGTGTAGGTAGAGACCGGAACTCGGCCAGGTTGTGAGGGTGGAGGCACAAACCCCTCGACTCGTGCAGCACGAGCAGGGCCACATGGGCTGGAAGCAGGCCGGCATCACAGCGTTTACGTTCGCAGCGCCCTCAGCTGTGATGGCCGTGCCCTTTGCCATTGCCAATGCTGGCTACGTTCGCGTTGGCTAGAGTTTGCGCGTCAGTTCTGAGATCTCCAACCCGAATAAGAAACCCCCCCGTGGCCACTTTGCCTCAAGTCGTTTTGGCTCAGTTGAGTTCAGCCTTCAAAGTTCGCCTTTGAATAGTTGCTACTACCACTGAGGGCTTAAGGTGCTTGGGTTTAGGGTTTAGGCTTAAGGCTCAGGGTTTAGGGTTTAGGGCTTAGGGTTGAAGGTTTAGGGTTTCGGGTGTTTTCGGTGTAGGGTGACCCCCTTAACCCTAAACCCTAAACCATGTCCAATTGCTATTCACATGGTGCCCCTCTCCATTTCAGCCTTCAAAGTTCTCTCTCGACTGCCACTGAGGGCTTAAGGTGCGTGGGTGCAGGGTTGAGGGCTTAATTACCCTTTGCCTGCATGAGTACTTGATCCAACCTTAGTTGCCCTAGAAGGCAAAGGAGCAAAGGAGCCAACAACATTCCCTAAACCCTAAACCCTAAACCCTAAACCCTAAACCCTAAACCCTAAACATAGGCTCGGGACTTCTCCGGGTCGGGGCTTGCGGGTCGTGTGCGAGACCGCGAAGCCAAACTGCCCTGTGGAGTGGGAACGGTTTTTTCCGGGTCGAAAGTCTACAGGGCTTCCAGCTTCCGTCTTCCGTGCTCAGACTTTTTTCAGTGTGGTCTCTGTGGTCCTGCGTGATATCTCCACAAGCAATTCAGATGGTCGGTTTAGGGTCCAGGGCTGAGGGTTGTCGAAGTCCCTCCCCCTCATCACTAGACTAGGGTTCAGAAATCAGGGGATAGCAGGAGGCAACCTGGAACCCCGGTTGCAACAAAAAGCAACTTCCGCCCAGCCCAAGGAATCCTGGGAACGTGTCCATAATCTTCTGAATCCTCGGCTGCTTCATGTGCTTGGGCTTGCTAAGGTCCCTACTTGCTTACAGGTGCACGCTGCATCTGCTACTTCAAGGCTCCGCTACAAGGCCCTGTGTAAAGCCCGAGCCCGAACAGACCAGTGAGGCCCAGCGTCAGGGTTCCCTTGCCCACGCCAGACGGTCCCACAACCACCAGCGGCCTTGCTTGAGGGGCACACGTCACGAAGCGGCGAAGGAGTACAAACACTAAAACACCTTAAGCTCTAAGCCCAAATCTCCCCAAACTGCCTGTTACACTAAAACACCTTCTAAGCTCTAAGCCCAAATCTCCCCAAACTGCCTGTTCTGGCGAAAGTGTCCATGGCTTAGACAGGCTAGGAATCCGCTGTGATTGTTGAGTGCTGCAGGGAGGCGTCGCTGGCTCACAACCTGAACCTTTTTCAGGGAGCCCCTGTAAATATGACAGTACGATAATATGAAAAACAAGAGTAACATTAATATTCATATTCATATTCATATTAATAATAATCGTAATAGTAATAATAATAGTAGTAGTAAAACTGAATTACTGAAAAGCATCCTGGACACGTGTGGGCAGCCGGTGGCGCAGGTTCGTTGACAAGCCTTGGTTGAAGGTGCGAGAGGGGCTCTACTGACGCAAGGCGTAAGGGTTGAGGGATTAGGGTTTAGGGTTTTAGGGTTTTAGGGTTTTAGGGTTTTAGGGTTTTAGGGTTTTAGGGTTTAGGGTTTATGGGTTATCCCACCGTAGTTCTGCTTCTGAGAACCCAGGCTTCGCAGATTAGCCGCTTAAACTTAATTAACTACCCCTGATTTCAAAACCCCATGAAGCCTGTGCCATCAGCCGTGAAGCCTTCCGTTCGCAGCTGGTGCCGCGCTGTAGCCGCCGTTTTTGGCGAACCGCGGCACGGCTGGGGCCCGCTCCTGGTTTCATGATGTTTGTTGAGGGAAGGAGGAGGATTTTGTGGGAAAGGGGGCCTCTGAGACTTCGAAAGGACTTCGATCGGGGACCGATCCGAATCCCTGTACCATCCCCGCGTTGGAACCATGATGGCAATCAAGTTTTTCAAATCCCTTGAAATTGTTAAATACCATCCAAACAAAAAAAGGTTCTTAAATCCTAACCAAAGCCCTAAAAGTTCTAAACCCTAAAACCCCTTTAGGGTCTCTCGGTACTACAAAGGCGGAGCATCCCGGCTTAACCCTAAACCCTAAACCCTAAACCCTAAACCCTAAACCCTAAACCCTAAACCCTAAACCCTAAACCCTAAACCCTAAACCCTAAACCCTAAACCCTAAACCCTAAACCCTAAACCCTAAACCCTACCCCCGGAGTGCTGCCGGGCCGCGGTCGAGGTCAAAACCGCTTTCGGTGGTGCCTTCGGCTGCATCTCCCGACGAATGGCGAACCCAAAGCGTAGACAGAAAGACGCGTACCTGAGGGCGGTTTAGGGTTTAGGGTTTAGGGTTTAAGGGTTTAAGGGTTTGATGGCTTGGCGCCCCAGACCAACCCCAAGGGCTTAGCATTGAGGCTTCAGCTAGAGACTAAGCCGACATTTGACCAGCACAAGGATCCCTAAGCTTTCCCTCAGCTGAAGATACAGGTGGGTGGTTGTCAAAATTATGATCCCTTTTGGGGTACCCTAAATATTAGGTGCCGTATTATAATAGGGACCCAAAAAGGGACCATAATTTTGACAACCACCCAGGTATCACACCCAGAGAGATGGATGAATGAACTCCCACATCCCCCCAAAACACGAATGAGTTGGCGGGTAGGGAGGCAGTTGCTCATGGATGGAAACCTCGCCTAACTTTCTCACTTGAGCCCCTCAGCCCCCTAGTAGCCCTAGTTTCCATGCAACAGCAGTAGGTTGGCCTGTTGCTGCTTCTGCACATTCCCATTGCCGAGCAACTTGGACTGACTATTGGTACGAACCCACCTTCCTACCATCTGGACTTAATCCCCTGAACCAGTTAATCACCCACAAACCCCAAGCTCTACAGCCCCCCTGAAAAGAAACCTCCCAAACAACCAGAGCTTCTGGGCAAGAACAGCAAGCCCCCGAAACCCTTGCGCTACCCTCCAGATGCGTTGCCTGAACCCTACACGGCCCTAAACCCTAAACCCTAAACCCTAAACCCTAGACCTTAAACCCTAAACCCTAAACCCTAAACCCATATGCATATGGACTGTTGAGCCGGTCATGCGTCAAGCAAGAACAAAGTAATGTGTAAGTGACAGGAAAAAGTTGCTTCTGATTTGCTCTTAGGACATAGGGTTCATGTCTTGTGACATTTCCCCAGTAAATCCTGGATGCTTATGAGACAGAATATGTCATGGCGCGGTATTTCAGGATACTTCGCCGCAGGCTTCTGTCGCCAGACTTCTCTGTGGAGTTTCTTGTGTTCATAATACCCTGAACCCTAAACCCTAAACCCTAAAGCCGCAAAAGTTTAGGTCGATTGACGGGCCTGGAGGGTAAAGCCTCCATGGCAGGACCTGATGGTAGTGCCTCCCACGTCCAGGCCCCAGGGTTGATGGCTTACGAGGCCCACACACCCATGACCAAGTCCCAAGGAAAATTCTGAGTCCAAAGTAGGGGGCTTCGGGGCTGAGAATAGCTGGGGGTGGTATACTTAATGTTGTTCCCCTAGAAAACCCCTATACATATCTTAGATAGTCCCTATATACCTAAGTAGCCCCTAAATTAACCCAAAAGAACCCCTCCTTTAGTCCCTTGATGTATTCTAAAAGCAGGAAGCCCACTACAGGGTAACTTGGCTCCGCTTGTTGCCGAGCTGCTGGTCCAGCCTGGGCCGCAAGTCCGCTCTTTAGGCTTGGATGTATGTTATTGGTTTAGGGTTTCGGGTTTGTTTTTTGTGGTGCAGGGTTTGGGGATTAGGGTGCCTTTAGCTTAGGATCAGGGCTTGGGTTCAGGTATTCAGGGAAAGGGGGTCTTCTTGATTCAAAAACGCTTCCCGGGGTTCGCACGTCTGCTTGGTTTTTTTAGGTGTTTTGCTTCTGGGGTTCTTTAGGGCTTTGTAGGCCTTCGGCCCCAGGGGCTTCGGGAGCATCGAAACGGGAGCGCTCGGAAGACTGAGCAGCCGACACAGCTGGATCCTTCGCCTTGAGGAAGTCACCAGCTGATACCGTCGTACTGGGCTCCGACAACGGCACAGAGCCCAGCTCCACTGCAACCAGGGTGAGATTATCGTCCGCCTCCTTGTCGATGCAAAGCCGGAGGACGCCAGCAACCGTGTCACCCAGATCTTTGGAGGCTTTACACACGTGCTGCACAACTTGCTCGTTGCTCAAGGTGTCCCAGATCCCGTCGCAAGCCAGGATCAGCCAGTCGCCGCGTTGGGCAGTCCAGTGGTACACCTCCGGCATGCAGGTGACCTTCTGCTCTGTAGCAGCCCCGGGCCCCTGCTTGAAGCCATAGTCGCCAAGAGCTCGACTGCATGCCAGCGTGCCTCTTCTTCTCGGGCTGATGATGGCGGGTTTTGGGGCCTTTTTTTGGGAAAGTCTGCTGGGGAGCCGTGCGGCTGAATCACCAGATTTCTGGATGTTGGTGGTAGAACAGCATGCAAACGCAAACCAATTTTCGAGAAGAGCCAAGGGGCCATCTATGCGAGGGGGGTCGAAGTCATCATTGACCTCGCCGCCGGCAGCTACGATGCGCTCGCGCTCTGACTTGTCTCCCGGCCGGTGATCTCGCGTACACTCGATAGTATCTGAAGATTTTCTCCAAAGCAGAGCACGCGAATCCCCACAGCTGGCGACCAACAGGTGCAGGACGTCAGATCCGTTTTGCTGAATCTTGGCGACTGTTGCCTAGGCTGCACCCGAGTCACACTTCTAGGATTCCGTTTGACCTAGCAACCCCAACCTAGCTTGTTCGAAGCAGGTGCTAGAGGCATCCTAGCTGCAGTCGTCCCCGCTTCACACCCCTTGGGAAGTGCATGCCTCAACTCAGCATCGCAGGCGACGAAAGCCTGGAGTAAGCCTTCGTCGTCGTCCGCTGTTGAGATGTGATGCGGCAAGCCTTCGCTTCATTTATGGGGGGCTCTGATTTTAGGAGCAGCAGCAGCAGTATCCCTGCAAGACCTTGAAACCCTTCCCTGACCCCCTTTAGGTCTGCCACGGAAAACCCTAAACCCTAAACCCTAAACCCTAAACCCTAAACCCTAAACCCTAAACCCTAAACCCTAAACCCTAAACCCTAAACCCTAAACCCTAAACCCTAAACCCTAAACCCTAAACCCCTCCGCTGCCGGGGAGCGTTCTGCGCAGAAGGCTGCGGCCTCATCCCCCAGATGCCCATCGAAGACCCCACAGATTCCCAGGCCTTAGTTGCTTCATAAGCTTTGAACTAAACCCTAAACCCTAAACCCTAAACCCTAAACCCTAAACCCTAAACCCTAAACCCTAAACCCTAAACCCTAAACCCTAAACGGCCCTAAACCCTAAACCCTAAACTCTAGTTCTAAGGGGACTATAGTATCCCAAAAAGTGCAAAGTGTACTCATTCAGCTACTAAGAGGCTCTGGTCCAGGACATGGCTGTCTTCGAAACTTGGCCGAAGTCCCTAAGCTCAGACTCATGGGGGTTTAGGGTTTAGGGTTTAGGGTTTAGGGTTTAGGGTTTAGGGTTTAGGGTTTAGGGTTTAGGGTTTAGGGCTGCTCAGACACATGGGGGTTTCCGAAAATAGGGGTACCCTTTTTGGGGCTCCCATTAAGGGGATTCTATTCTATTTGGGGTATACATGGGGTACCCTAGTTTGGGAAATACCCACATGCTGATCTCAGTTGGGGGAACATGTAAGTCAGCACACACGTAGGCTGCATGCAGCACCTGCTTAGCAAGCCTTGCAGGAACTAAAAAACGTACGACTAGGGGGCTTCTGGCTGTGCTAGATCCCATAAGTTTAGAGGGGATATTGCACGTCTCACAGCCCCCTAAGTAGAGGGTTTAGGGTTTAGGGTTTAGGGTTTAGGGAGCTTCTGCCATCTCGTGCCCGGACACCTGCATGGCAGCAACGGCTGCGCGACCCATTTGCCCCGCGCTTCGCTCCACGGCCGTGGCCGTGACAGGTGCTGGTAGAGGCATGGCGCCGCGGAAAAATTGTGGAAAAGATGGGCTCCGGTCGGCTGTTTTGCAGTTGCCACTAGAGTTGGCTGCTTGGCATGCTTTGGCTTTAGGTGGCTCTGATCCCTTAGGGTGACTGAGAGGGTCTGGTATACTAGATGGCGAGGTCTTCACAGAGCAGCTGAGAAGGTGCTGGGTGCTGCAGCTCATCCCTGAAGGAGCTACATCGTGAGCTGCTGTTGCGGCTGCCTATGCATGGGTCGGACGATGGCGCAAGGATAGCACAAGTGAAGTCGAATCCGGCCGCAAGCTGTGCGGCAGCGTGCGCGTGACCGGTGGACTTGCACAGTCGAGCATCTTAAGCCGCGGGCGCGCTCTTTGTCCTGCATTGCGCTGTCCCGGTTAGGAACAAAACGCTGTGAAGCTTAAAGCAGGAATGCGAGGGGTCGGATGGGACGGTAGCACTGGCCTCAATTTAGGCCGCACTCGAGGCCATATTGACCCCTTCCTTGCCCACCCGACCTGCTCAGGGCTGCAATTCCTTTCTGCGAGATCAGAGATGGTCAGCCCCTGGAAACGCCAGAGGGCCTGTGATGGCACTCCGATTTGCTCGTCTGAGCAGGCTGTGGAAAAAGGCCTCTTCTGGCTAGCGGCTAGTGGGCCTGGTTCTGCGAATGTCCGTGGTCCAGCACGGGAAGAACTGGGTGGCTTGCTCTAGTCCACCGGCGTCATTCTCTCACACGACGTCGAACCTGGCACGCCTGCTCAAAGTAGTGCTGCACGACGTCGTCCGGGTCTACCCACCGTTTTGCCTGGATTGCTTGTCCTGAGGCTGTACAGTTTGCGTGTCACGGCACTACGTACCCAGGACATGGATCCTTCACGCAGCTGTTCAAAGCCGTGAAGCCCTTCTTCACTACAAGCGCGCGTTCATCCAAAGTCCACAGGTCGTACCTCTTCCCCGGCTTTGCCTTTCAAGAAGCTCCTTTTAGAAGTTCATATGCTCCAAGCCATCCGGCCAGGGGGAATATTCCATGATCTGACCCGAAATTCCTTTTTGTTGCGACTTTGTTTTCTCTTGTCTCAAGGCCTGAATTAAAGGCCTTCCACAAGAAGCCCCCCCTCCATTCCACATCCCTCGCGGCTTGCTTGCCTATTGTTTTTGGGGACAATGCCATGATGCCCTTCTGCCAAGCATCTCGCTATCTGAGCAACGTTGAGCACGCGATACTTGCCCTGAACCTGGGTCCCGGGTTGATTGCGAAGTGAGCCTAGGCCCTGGGCCCGAAGCCCTAAGCCCTGTTCCCTAAACCGTAAACCCTGAACCCTGAACCCTAAACTTTAATTAAGGCTAGCATGCGCTTCTAGGCAAAAAGGGGAAGCTACAGCGATATGAAGAGGAATGTATGTGTATGTATCTTCACATACATACATACATACATACATATACATATACATGTGTATATGTATATGTACACAGGGACATAGGCCTCAGCAGGGGGCATACATGTCTAAGGCCCAGGGTTGGAGCTGCTGCCAGAGCCTGGGCAGCCCAAGGACCGGCACAGCATGTGCCCCTCAGACTTACGATTTCGCGGTCGCTGATTCTTACCCTTACATCCCACGTCCCCGCCCTAGACCCTAAACCCAAAACCCCAGAAATCCATCTCTCGCCCAGAGGCCTGGGAACTGCGAGCAGGGCGGGCCTCTAGTGCCGAGCGCCTGGGAGCCCCCCAAAAGAACCCCCCATGAAGCCACTGAAAAGTCTTACTTTGGGGTCTTCCGGAAAGAAAAAAGGACAGGGCTTTCCCTCGCCAGGCTTCACATGCTGGTGATTTAGTACCGTTGGCCGCTGTTCTTACTGCTTTATTATTGTTTTTGTTGTCGTCGTCGTCGCCGTCGCCGTCGTGTTCGTTGTTGTCGTTGTTGTGGTTGTCGTTGTTGCTGTCGTTGTTGTTGCTGTCCTTGTTGACAATGTAGTTGTTGCTGTTATTGTTGCTCATGTTCTTGCTATTGTTGATGCTTTTCGTATTTGTTGTTGCTGCCGTTGTTGCTCGTGTTGCGAGTGCTGTCAGCGATATTGTTGTTGCCTCTCTTTGTTTTGTCATGTTTCTTGCTCTGAGCACGATCACCCATTACTATCATGGTTATTAGGCTTAGAAATTAGGTCTTTGGGGGTCAGGGCAAAAGGCTTCGGAACTCAGAGGACGAGAGCGCTGCTGCGGCACGAAACCCCATGACTCATGCTGGCCCCTAGGTTCCCTAAAACCCTAAACTACTATTTGCTTAAGAACCCCCCCCAAAAAATAAAAAATGATAATCCTCATATTGCCCTTATAAGCAAGAATATTTTGATTCTTTGGGGGGTTGTTAAGCAATTCGTAGTAAACTTCCCTAAGCCTCAGACGACACCCAAGTTCGGCCCGGGTGGCCGTGAGGCTTCGGCAGCCGCGGGGGTTTGGGCCGCAAGCTCCATCGCATCGTCTGCTGGGGGAGCACTCGCGGCTCCTGCGGCTGGTATTGCTCGAAGACTTTTCTAAGGCTTCCGGCGGGCATAAATTCTTGTTGTAGGCTTGCAGACTTGCCAAGGTCTCCGGGGCCTGCATAAGTTCGTCGCCAGTTGTCAAGCTCCCCAGGCAGTAGGCTTAAAATATCCTGGGGCGCCTAACCCAAAGTGTTGCCCTCCAAGCGCATTTCGGATTCCCCCGCTCTCGCAGCTCCTGTGCCATCCTTCGCCGCCGCCCGAATCCTGCGGTTCCAGGTGTCCACCACACCCTGCCAGACTGGCATATCCATCTCCTGCCAGAATCCAAAAATCATAAACGCAACAACGTGAACTGCATGACCGCCTTCTTGCGGTGGAACTTTGAGTTTCTGAAGCAAGAAATTAGGTCTCGATCACCTTAATTCAACAGCCAAGTAGAAGGGTTGCTGGAGCCCTCTTCGGCCTCCTTCATCCTTGACCCCTGCAGCCCTCCTCCTTTGGAGGATTGGAGGGCTGGAAGGCTGGAGGGCTCTGGATGAAGGGTTGGTCAGGGTTGAATAAGACATGTTTTTTCAAGACTTTCAGAAATGTCCTAGACTCTCGTGGACCTTTGCACATCTCTTATCAAACAAGTTTTGACCGTAGTGGCGGGCTAGGGGCCGCCTTGGCATGAACCTCGGAGTAAGCGTATGTGGGACTGAACGCCCCAGCTCTGGCCGCAAAGTGTGCGACACAAAAACCTAGGCCCGGACAAACAGAGACCTGTGGGTTCGTTCCAAACAAGAGCATTTTTTTTGAGAGCTGTCCCCAAGCTACCCTAAACCCTAAACCCTAAACCCTAAACCCTAAACCCTAAACCCTAAACCCTAAACCCTACACCCTACACCCTACACCCTACACCCTAAACCCTACCCTGTTTTTGGCCATGGGCCTGCACGTTGCCGTCAAAGAGCTCCTTGGGGGCCACGGCGTAGGTGCTGGGCGGTGTGCTGGGAGTCTTCTGGGCCCTGCGCAGCAGCTCCTGCTCGAAGGAGGGTTTAGGGTTTAGGGTTTAGGGTTTAGGGTTTAGGGTTTAGGGTTTAGGGTTTGGGGGGGGGGGGGGGGGGGGGGGGAGGGGGTTTGGGCCAAAGGGTTTGGGGTTTAGGGTCTCCAGGTGCAGGGGGCTCCCAACGTTCTCTCTAAGACTCCAAGGGGCTTTGCAGCTTGAATCCTGCGGGCTTTGGGCCCATGGGCTGAGGGGGCTGCAAGGCTTAATCTTTCTAGTGCTCTAAAAAATCAGTCCTTTCACAAAGCCAACCCTGACCCAAACCCTAAACCCTACAAACCTAAGCCTCTCTGACAACACCGAAAAAGTCGGCGAGCAGATCTGCAGCCGCAGCAGACACCCACCCCCCCGATAATAATTCGGGTTTCCTTTCTGGAGGCTGGTTACTTTATGAGGGAACCTGAAACCGGGCCGCCCGTTTGGGTTCGAGACGAGTTCAGGAGCTTTGCAGAGGCTGGAAGGGATTTCAAGGGACTCAAGGGCTATCTAAGGTGTAGTTACAGGGGTTACATAAGGGACTAAGATTAGTTCAGGGCTGTAGGGCGTGGGCTTAGGGTTTAGGGTTTAGGGTTTAGGGTTTAGGGTTTAGGGTTTAGGGTTTAGGGTTTTGGGTTTTAGGGTTCAGGGTCCCTTCTAGGGGGTCCTTCCATCCCTTAAGGATTACCAGGGCCGAGAGGGCGCGGCCTTGGCGCAGCAGTTGGCCTCGAAGCCCTGCTGATCCCGCCTGCAGGGCGCCGCTGGCTCAAAAGGGCCACTTGGGATGTTCCCCCGAAGACTAGCAGTCCTTCATAGGGACTATAGTACCTGTTATAAGGACTGAAAAAGGGGCAACATCCCAAAGGACCACCATTAAGAATTAAAACAAGAAAAGGTTCAGGGTTTAGGGTTTAGGGATGTTCAGGGTACACGCAACCCCAAGCCCTGAAGAACTGCAATGCAGGCTTCCCAAAAACGCTACGTGCACGTGGGGTCTGGCAGGAGCATGGCTCCAGTTCCAGGGGGCTTGAGTGCTTGGCGGTGTCCTAGTGATGCCCATGCTACCTTTGGCCCGATACAGGCGTACATAACCCAAGGCCCCAAAGCCAAAACAAAGCATGCCCCAACATGCCCCAACAACATCTCATCATCCGGCAAAACCCGGACCCCTTGCAATGGCTCGAAGCCGACTGCCCCCCCCAAAACCTGGAAACACTACAAGCCCGGAGATGATCCAAAACTAGGCCCCTCGAGCGCCCAAGCTTGCCAGCCGACCACCTGCAAGCCGAAATTTCCCCAACCGCGAAACCAAAACCGCAACCACAACCCCACACCCAGCGCTCCAGGCTCCCCTTCTTCTTTCCTTGATTCCGCCCTCTACCCCTCCCTCCTCCTGGCCTGCGACCGTCTGCAGCCTTATGGATGCGCGGCCGCTCATTTCTCGGAGGCTCCAACGCGCGAGGATGCATGAGGATGACCTCCATTATGGGGTTTCATTGTGGGGTTTAGGGTTTAAAGTTTAGGGGCCACCGGGGGGTTTTGTGACTCTACGGTTCTTGCTGGTTCAGCCCCCGCGAACGCGACCTAACATCTCGGTCTCTAGATATTACAGCACGTCTGGTTCTTGTTTGTCTTCCGCTCCATCCTCCCATTCCTTCTTCTCCAACTCTTCCTCCCTGTTACGAGGCTCTCGCCAACTGCGTTGGCCTACGCCGGACCAGAAGTGCAGCCTGGACTACCAACCTATGAGTTTGTGGTTCCTTGAGGGCTCCGCGTCCGAACCTTAACTCACAGAGGCTGCATGTCTGGCACTTCACTGTTCCTGTTCTGAGGCTCCGCTTCAGATTCTGGATGTTTCGTCTTTCTGGGGTGGTGGGGGGTTTGGTACTTCCTTTAGGGACATCAGGAATCTACAGAGATTGCACGGCCTTGGCACGTAATGTGTAAAAGATGCAAGTGGTACTTGAAGACGTTCACTGGCAGAGTCTTTGGGAGTCTGTTGGGTTGCTTCAAGAAGTGCCACGTCAACGTGCGCAGCTGGATTTCTTAGTTGTGTGATCTCGCGTTGTGAGGCGTGGGTTGCGACCCTTCTTAAACCCTAAACCCTGTGCAGGCCTTCTCCAAGCCAGGTCCAACAGGAAGCTTCGCCTTCTTGGTGAACGTCCTGTGTCAGAAGTCGCAACGCCAACGTTCCATGCTTTAGTCAAGGATGGTCAGGGCTTGCGGGCTGAGACTTGCTTCTACTCACCAGCTGAGCACCGCATGCTGGAAGAACAAAGTCCCCTGCCCCATTATTACGAAACACACACATATAAATAAATAAATAAATAAATAAATAAATATAAATATATATATATATATTTATATACACACATATACTTATAGGATAGTATATAATATTACATGATATACTACCGTATACCTGTCAGTATGTCTCATTATCTTTCATTACTTTTTAGCTGCTTATCGTGTTCGGTTATACATGACTATATGTCATTGCGAACTCAGCTGCTCTCAGTCTGTCCTTCGCTCTACCACAGGCGTCTTTGGTAAATCGAGGACCCATCGCTGCTCCGACTCTTTCGCGGGAGCCGCCATGGGTCGTGGCGTCCTGAGCTGCTGAGCCGGGCGGACTTGCCTTGTAGAGTCAAGTACATCTCCACGGTTTAGGGTTTAGGGTTAGGAGAGCAGCTGTTTCAAGTCAAACCGAGGACCTGGCCAAAGATCGCCCGGCTTCACGAAGAGGTCCAGGCCCAAAGGGCGGGTTGGGTCCAACGTCTCCCGTGGCTCCGGCATTGGCTCGGCCTGTGGATCCTCCACAGAGACACTGCTCACCACGCTGGCATCGTCTGGGCAGGTCAGGAAGGTTGCCGGAAATTGAAATCGAGCCTCGGCAGAACCCGACTGACCATCGCTCTCCCCCGCATCAGGCGTATCTGGACCAGCTTCTGGATCTGGTTGCGGCACGCTCTTTTCCGATGAAGCACTCGGAACAGGTGGAACGGTCTCTGGGCTTGGAGCGGCCTCGTGCAATTGCTCGTCCACTTGTTCGGCCCCTTCGCTGGGCAGGGCGTCAGGGCTTTGTGGGGTTCTTACGCCGCTTGCATTGTCCACTCGCTGGCAGTTGTCGGGACCTGGCAGGTGTTGGGGAGACTTGACCTTGCTGACGCTTCCACTGCCAGACCTTTGGCTACCAGACCTGGCGCTATCACACCTCTGGCTCTTGCTGCTCGGAAGCTCCATCTCAGAAGTCAGGGCCGACGAGTCCTGGTTGACCACTTCGAGCCATTTGATTTCGCTTTCAGCTGTCCCAGATGCATCTCCTGTCTCTGCCGCCTCCACCGTGAGCCCGTCACAAGCTGATCCCGTCTCTGATGCCCGATGCACGTACTCCGAAGGACTGAGAAACTCACGTAGCAGCTGCATGCAGTTATTCCAGCTCTGGGTCACTGGCTTCGACAGGAGTGCCTCGGTAGCGCTGCCCTGCGCACAGCGTCCGCACTCTGCGCAGAGGAGGAAGCAGCGGCTTTTGGCCTCACAGGTACGGCACTTCCACCAAGGCTCGTAGGGCGCCTCCTGGCCGGCAGAGCACAGGAGATCGTCGGCGGTGCGCTTGCAGCGGTGGCAGAAGTGACCCAAGGTTTCTGGAGCCCTGGCCAGGCTGGGCAGCGGAACGCGATCCATGCCGTGGCCCAAGGAGCAGCAAGCGCTGGTCCCAACCCCCAGGGTGGTCAGGGCCTTCAGCAAGCTCTGTGCCAGACGACTGTGCAGGGTTTCGAGGCCTCGGCTCACTTTCATCTCCCAGCTCTCAACTCCCTCCAGCAACTCAAGATTTGAGGAGGTTTGAATAGCTCAAACCAGAACCCAGTTTAAAGCAAACGCAGCAACTCCACATTGCAGAATGAATGCTAGCATCGTGATCCCAAACCAGCACACCCGCGACCCCAAGCATCAAGCTCCGGAATCTCCAAGCTCCCACCCATAAGGCCCCCCAAGCCTTCAAACTCCATTAAGCCCCGAAGCCCTAAAGCCTAAGGCCCGTGGCCCTAAACCCTGAACGAAGACAAGGGGATGTGGAGGTGAGCCTGCCCATACATATCTCAAAAGTGAAGGTCGCAACCTCACAGTGTACGCCGACGCCTCTTGGGCACTTTGCATTTTAGCTTCTGTTTGTGGACCTCCCAAGAATAAATAAAGTAGGGTGCAGGCCCGCAAGGGCCCCAGTCTTGATTCAGCTTGTCAACCCAGCAGAGCAGGGGTAGGTTGACGACGCACATCGCACGCGTGCCGCCCAGGGTGCTTCAAGCTCAAGCGCCTGACACACCCGGTTCAACCCAGACTCAACAAACCGTAAGCCGAAGATTAAACCCAAACCCTCCAATCCCAAACCCGAAACCCAGGTTCCGACGCTGCGCCAGGCCACGCACTGCGCGCTGCAGGAGGCGCCGTGCGACGAGAATGGAGGCTTCCGTGCCCCAGCGGGAGGCTTCCTAGAATAGTTTCAGTTTGAGGGGGTAAGGGTTTAGGTTCCAGGTTCTTGGGCTTAATTACTTAGGAGCCAAAGGGTTTCATGTCCTGTGCACTAGTCAATACAACAAACTACGTGAGGGTTCAAGGATAATGGCAAGGATATTGAAAGGGATTTTCCCCGCCCCCCCTCAGACGACGCCACAACAAGAATACTCTGCCATTGAGTCTAGCTCGCCCCAAAAACAACATGGAAAAAGGTTTCTCTCGGGGGCATGTGCCCTTGTTCACATTGCAGGAGAAAATGCCTGTTGAAGCTGTTCCGTTGTTTGATGGCACGCTCGTCATGCTCGTCCAGCTCCTATTCTCGTACCTTGCCCAACACTGCTACTGCTGCGACCAACACCACTACCACTATCACTACTACTGCTACTACGACGACAAGCCGAAGTGTACATCTTGCAGATGTAGGCAGAGAAGTAATGGCTTGCCCACAGCATCTTCGCAAGATGCTCGACGCAGGCTTCAGGCTTCTAGCTCGCGGCCTTTATCCAACAGTTCAAGCCTGCAGATTGCCGGCCAGGATTCAAACAAGGAGGGGGGCGGGGGGGGGAGGGAGGGAGGATTGGCGGTGGGGGGGGGCCTTTATTTGGAATATGAATGATTAAAACAGCGGGGATAAGCCGGGAAGCCAGAAGCCGAATGAAACTCCACACAAGAACTGATAAACAATCCCAAAAAAACGCCACCACCAACCAAGCGACCGTCGAACCCAGTTCACAGTCTCTTGAACTGAAGATCTAGACTTCCTATCTCATAGCCTGACGCTAAACCCCCAAAATTGATTCACTGAATAGGTTGGCCCTTGAACCACCTAAAAAATGCTCCTACATGTGATACTCTTTAACCCAGGTAGGGGAAAAGTACAATATCCCAAGGGCCTACCCAGGTGGTCACAAAGGCCTCAATTCATGCGCTGACCTCAACGAGTCTTCAGGCCAAGAGACATCTCGCAACTGGCGGATTGTCATGGGGAGCTTTCGCGCTTGGGCAGCCTCCGGCAGAGGGAACGGCTGCAACTGCTGGCCGCTTCCTAGGCCCTCCACATTCCTCTGATCCCTTTCTCTGTCTCTCCCAGCTACGCTTGCGCAGTGGCTTGCTCGCTTGCACAAAACAGCTGTTTCAAAGCAGGAGAAGAAGGTGCGCTAGGAGACCCGTTCGCCAAAGTGTGATTCCATGCCGCTGAGTCTCACAGACTGCAATCTCGTGGAGAAGAGCATCGCAGTGTCCTGGCACGTTGTGGCACAAAGCAGGAGAAATCGTGTGCACGGTGCGCAAGGCCCGACTAGGGAAAGGCCGCCAATTAACCGGTGAGCCCAAACCCTACTTGGAGGTTCATGGGTAATTATGTGAGTAGGGTCGTGAGTCATAACTATCGTTGTAAGACTTGTAACCCTCCATATGATTCCTTCTGAACCTCCATGCATAACGTCAAAATGCTCTGAATCCTGAGCTCCGTGCCTAGACTTCGCAGTAGGTGCCGCATGCAGAGATCTCCGCGGGAGATCTCTGTGACCGCCTCCTGACAGAAGATACCAGAAGTCAGTGAATGCATCTACAGTGGAAATAGTCCCCTAAACCATAAACCCTAAACCCTATAACCTAGAACCCCTAACCCCTACACCCTAAACCCCAATCCCATTTCGTCTGCAGAAGGTCTGAAAGCTGCCAATATCCCCCCCCCCCCCCTATACCCCCCCCCCCCCCTATATCCCCCCCCCCCGACCTTAGCCACGTCGCCAAGGATGCGCCGCAGGCCCTGGGTGTCCAGCACTGGCCCTGACCAGCTCTGGGGATGGGGTTTAGGGTTTAGGGTTTAGGGTTTAGGGTTTAGGGTTTAGGGTTTAGGGTTTAGGGTTTAGGGTTTAGGGTTTAGGGTTTAGGGTTTAGGGTTTAGGGGTTAGGCTTGGGGAGTTGGTGGAATCGATCGAAAGCCCCCAAACCACTGCAAGCGGGCGCCTTGACATGTTTCATAGACAGCTCCCTGATGACTACTTGCTTGAACATGGTGTTTGAAGTCTGAACTCTCGCGAGAATCATTATGCACGCCCCTGAAACCTCAAGTAAATGCAATAATATAGGGGTCGGAATAGTTACAAATAGTATTCCCTTAAGGCCCCTTTGTCATTTTACTAAAATAACCCCCCCCCCCCCGCAAACCCCATTCTAATTCTTTAATGCCCCTACATTACCTACATTACCGTCTCCTCAGCCGGATCCACCTCCCAAGCGCTGCTCCAGCCGCCGCGCCATCCGCTTCCGAACGCTCGGCAGCACCCTGCCAGTCCGGAGGAGTCTTCGGTTTAGGGTTTGGGGTTTAGGGTTTAGGGTTTTGGTCTCGCTCAGTTTCACTTGGGCGGGGGTTCCGGTTGCAAATGCGGAGGACCGTTTACAAGTTTCCATGGCAAGTGAAGGGGCTGATGCGAAAATGACCTTGGCAGTCGCAATCATGCTAAACGCCCGTGCCTGCGATGATGTTGCCCTTCTATCTTAGTTGCAACTCCAATGGGAGTCGCTGTGGTCACCGAATCTCTCATCGGAGCCATCTCAATCTGTTTGCAGCTGAAATAAACATAACGACGAAAACGAAACAGCGAATGATTGAACATGACCATAGGCTTAGCAGGTGTAAAACTAACAGTTGATATCGGTCTGAAACGTTCTGCCGCGGCATAGACCCAAAACAGTGGAAGACCACTCGACGACACACTAAGAGAGACGAGAAAATAGCGTCTTTGCCAACAACTCAGGACCGCTTCTCCCAAAACCCCCACGAGGCCGAACATCGTGTCCCAACCGGGACTTTCGCGCCCCAAGATGTCTGCATGGCATGGGTAAAAAGGGAGCACGGCTTGGCAAATGCGAAGGTCCAGGGACAAAGGGTTGCCTTTGAAACCGCTACGGTCCAAAACCTGTGCTCGCAGTCGCAAAAGTACAGTAGCTGTAGCAGCAGCAGCAGCAGCAGCAGCAGCAGCAGCAGCAGCAGCAGCAGCAGCAGCAGCAGCAGCAGCAGCAGCAGCAGCAGCAGCAGCAGCAGCAGCAGCAGCAGCAGCCGCACTGGTTGTAGAGCAGGAGTGAGAGGAGTGAGTGGTAGAAGGTGCTCTTGTTCATGGAGGAGGCGGCGTAAGGGTGGGAGTAGCAGGAAGACAACCTTAGAATGGACAGCAGCAGTCATGCTGACAACAGGGTTGTGTGCGGGAATTGGCTTAGGGTGCGAAAGGCCCACACCACCGAGGCAAACACATCTCGACTATGATCCAAAAACAGAACCTCCTAACCCTAAACCCTAAACCCCCTAGGCACCCTCTCCACTTTCTTTGGCAAGCAGACGATGGTGCCGAGCTGGCTACCCTCCCATTCGTGGGGACCTCGGTGGCACACCTATCCTTTGGGAGCGCAGCGCGAATCAGGCTGGTGTCGGGCTCCGTCCGCTGCGAGCCCTTCAAAATCCGATTAAAATTGCATGAAGCCAGGGGAAATAAGTCCAACATCGAAGCCAAAGGAGAAAGAACCAGCAAGTGACGGTCACCTCAACTCAGCAAATCGACTTGGCGCAGGTTTGGGATGTCGCAGTCAGTCTCACGCGCTCACTCAAAGCGCTGCTGGATGCGCAGGGCGCGCTGCTTGGCAGCCGCGTACAGAAGCGATTCCGGTTCCGCGAGTTCCTTGATGACCTTTGAGGGCTTAGCTTCGTCGAAGATCTTAGGCTGTAGGACTGTAGGATATGTAGATATGCCTGGTTTGGGAGATGCAGGATGTGGGCACGAGGCTTCAGCGACTCGGGTGCCAAGCAGTTCGTTCATACTGACACTGGGCACCCAGTGTTTCGGACGGCCTACCTGGCGGGGACCCTGAGCCCTCCTCAGCCCTACCAGCACCAAGCAGAGTTTCGCACAGTGGCTGGCCTGGCGGTGAGTGTCCGGGATGTGGCAGTTCGGGGCGTAGGCATTCTGATTCAGCGTCAGGTTCTTGAGGGCCCAGAAAACCTTGGTAGCTCAGTAACCATATTATACTAACGGCACTTTTTTTTTGGGTTGGTTACTTTAAAAGACAAAACCATAAACCAAAAAAAAAACGGGTAAAGGGTACCACTGGGCTACCAAGAAACGGTCTTGAACTGCGGGAAGGTGTTGACCGCAGCCTCACAGCAATCATATAGGTGGCCGGCTGGCATGACCCCAAGCCCTGAAGCCCCAAAACCAGAAGAAGGTGAGAGCACTCGACCGAAACCCTAAACCCTAAACCCTAAACCCTAAACCTTAAACCCTAAACCCCCAACCCCAGCTCGTATGGCCTTGAAGGTGTCGTGCTGGTCTACCAGGATGGGGACGCACTGCCCCAAGGTCTCCAGTGTAGCATTCCAGACCTCAGGCTTAGGGACCCTAAGCCCTGCATTTGCAGGACCTTATACCTTATCAAATATACAGAGCCTTAACATGAACAACAGGGACAATATAGATAAGAACAGGATCAGCAATGATAATATACTATAATACTCTTTCGGCTGCGACGGCTGCTGCTGATCGTAATACAAATTACAACCATTAAGAGTTAACATGTCAAAAACATTCATGAACCAGCAACGCATACGCGCGCGTTTCTGGTTTTTATCTGCCCTCGATCCATCCCAAAAGCCTGGGCTTTGGGATTGGGAGTCTTAGTGTTTGGGGTTCAAGGCTTTAGACTTTACTGTAGGGTTTCGGAGACCATCAGGCCCCGGACTCAGAGCATCCTTGCAGATCCGACAAAGGCGCAACCCTAAACCCTAAACCCTAAACCCTAAACCCTAAACCCTAAACCCTAAACCCTAAACCCTAAACCCTAAACCCTAAACCCTAAGCCCTACACACGCGGCCTGCATTCGGGACAAACGGTCCTTGTTGCCACCCTTGAGATCAGGCCACACTGCCCCAACCTGCAGGCTGTCAGGCTTTAAGGATGCAAGGGGACTGTTAAGGGCTTTAAGGGCTGTTTTAGGCTTTTCTTTTCGGTTCTTTTTTTTTGGAGGTTTTTTTGGGTTTTCGGCCTCAGGGTTTAAGGATCGGGCTTGTTTCTGCGTTTGTTCCCAGCCTGCGGAACGGCTCGTTGACGCAGCCATAATTCACCAGCATGGACCGAAGCTTCTCTGGGGCCAGCTTACTCATGCACCAGGGGGCCACCCTCTTGGTTTTGACAAGTCGATCCGTGTAGCAGGATATGAGGCGAGCCTCAGGGTCACGGAAGTTCGTAAGGCAAGAAGGCTGCTTGTCCTCTCCGAGTCGGTGCAAGGTCTGGTGCCAGCAAAAGTGCCCTCCGTACACAGAAGAGCTAGCCTCTGAGATGTGGAACTCTCGACAATCCACGCCACCGGAGCAAGCAATGTGAGGCTTCAGACCTGCGTTGATGGAGACGTTATACAGAAGCTTGCGCAGGGTTGTGCCGCCTGCCCGGTACTGGTGCATGAAGACGAGTGGTCGGCTCACTGAGACATCGGCGTTGACTGCCGGAACAGGGTAGTTTAGGAACTGTTGCACCATGCGGTTCACGAAGTCCTCCGCATCGGACTTGTTGGCCTTGCTGTTCGCCAATGTGTTCCCCAGCTGCATGGCACACTGGTCGTCGGAACTGCTCGCCAGGAGTGCAGAAGAAAGGATAGCCACGCTGGTGCACCTCATGAATCTCTTCAGGGAAGTGGCCATCCAATTCGCGCGCGAGGCTTCGGTGGGAAGCCCAGCGGTTCGGAGTTCGATCTCAGATACTGCCGAATCGAGTTCCCAAAAAACGCTTTAAGCATGGTTTGCAAGCTTGAGCATGGGGTAAGCAACATTTCAGTCCCGGCCAGTTTGAAGGTTCAAGGCGTAGGTTGAGGCTTCGCTTGAACGCCCGCGCATTGTCATGACCTGCCTGTGTGTCTGCAGGTCGACGAGCGCAGGCGGCGCAGCCTCAATCAAGATGGACATAGAAAAGATCTGCATGATGGTCATTCTGAGATGCCGCCCTGCAACTCTTGTGAGGACCGAACCCCTAAAACCCTAAGGTGAAAGGCCCTGCAACCCCTACGAGAACCCTGAAGCCCTGCAACCCTGAAAGGGCCCTAAAAGGCCCCTTAAACCCTCAAGCCCTGCAAGCCTAAAAGGCCCCTAAAACCCTACAACCCTGAAGTTTAGGGTTTAGGGTTTTAGGGTTTAGGGTTTAGGGTTTAGGGTTCCCAAAACCCTGAAACCCTTCTTGAGCTCTCAAGACCCTGGCCCGGGCTGCACTGCTCGCCGGCAGCGGTAGGGTCTTCTGCAAGGTGGGGATCGAGCCTGGAGGCTGCAGGGGTCTGTGGCGGCTCGATGAGGTTTGGGGTTTGGGGGGTTTAGGGGTTTAGGGGTTTGGGGGTTTGGGGGTCTGGGGGTTTGGGGGTTTGGGGGTTTGTGGGTTTGTGGGTTTGTGGGTTTGTGGGTTTGGGGGTTTGGGGGTTTGGGGGTTTAAAGTCCCCGTGTTTTCAGGGATCAGAGGCTTGGTAGCCCAGGAAGCATACCATAATAAGGGCCCTTTTTGGGGTGGGTTGCAAGGGAAACTTGGAAGCCAAAAAAATGCAAAAAGGTCTCCGCTGGGCTACCAAGAAGGGGTTCAAAGGGTCAGGGTTTGTAGGGCCTTCTCGCACGCTTACGTAGGACTTTGGGGTAGGGAGGGAAAGCCCATAGCGGCTGCGCGAGAATCTCCTACGTCCAGCTGGTTGTGAAAATCAGAGGCGCGAACATCAACGAGCCGGACACAACCCCAAACTTCCTCAACCCCAATACTCATGCAGCCGGAGCGGACATCCCAAGTAATCCGCTGCTGGGTTTGGGCGGAGGGTTTAGGGCCGAGGCTCACTGGTGGTGCCCTGAATCCTAAACCCTAAACCCTAAACCCCGGAACTTCAAAAGGCCGGCCCTCCCCATGCGGGCGCACCGCTGGGATCGCTTACTCTTCTGAGGGTCCGCCCTCGAGAACCTGACTCTCTTAAAAAGAGCAGGGTTTATTTAGGGTTTAGGGTTTAGGGTTTAGGGTTTAGGGTTTAGGATTCAGGTGACGGTTCTAAAGGCTTTCACGGGGTTTTAATCTTGGGTCGTTTGTGTTCAGGGTAACCCTAGGGTCACGGGCCTCGGGGGAGGCTCTCCTGACTCAATACTTCGGAGGATTTATAAGGGGGTGCGATAGCCCTCCTTTGGGTTTTTCTCGAGGCAGAATGGAGCATGGAGCCCTCCCCCCCCCCCCCCCCCCAAAAAAAAAAAAAGAAAAAATGTAAAAGTCACTTTCATACCCTGAAGCAGCGCTTTGGGGTTGAGGGTTCAGGGTTTAGGGTTCAGGGCTCCATGCTCCTTTCTAACATAGGCCTTGTCGCTTCGGAACCCTAAACCCCACCCCCCAAACTCCAAGCCCTGAACCTGTAAGGCCCTACTTGGATCTTGATGGGTAGTTATAAGTGGGGTTATAAGTAGGGTACATATACTTATAACTCCCTTGCTGGGTCTCAGCGGCTTGCAAGAAACTAAGTTTTTAGGCTTTTTGCACTACATATATGAGTAAGTTATATTAAATATATATCAATGCAAGACTGGATTGCCTGGAGTGGCCTGGCACGCCTTTTGTTCCTCAGTCATGCATTCCGATCTTGAACTCCACCCGCTCGAAACGGTCCTGGCCAATCCAAGAAGCTGGCACAGCCAGGGTTAGCTGCAGCACGACGCAAAACTCAATCAGGCTTGAATCATCCCTCAAATTTCTTTCTGCCTCGCACAGACCCGGACTCGGGCTCGGTCACCCCTGGTCGTAAAGAACCCCAAGCTTCATGAGGAGCTTGTCCAGATTCCAGGACTTGCCGCTCTCAGCAGAATCGGGCTCGGACACAAATTAAAAGTCAATTTCGGATGCCGAGGTTTCTCAGGCATCCCTCCCTGTAAACTCGAAGCTTACAGCCATTCAAGGCCCCATGCGCGAACAACACATCCGAGTGTGCCGGATATTTGTTGGCAAAACCCTCGGTCAGATACAAGTGAAAGTGCAGGTCCAAGGCTCGTTGGAAGGCGTAAAAATTGCCCTTCTGCATTGCGGTCTGAATGAAATCTCGGTCGCAAACTCGGACTCCTCTCAGTCTGGCTTCCAGGGCCTCCGGCAAGTAAAGCCCTTCGGATATGTTGGCGACCATTAACACGTCGGCCGACGCAATGTCCATGGTCAAGCGGAAGCGGGCACTCACATTCTCGGGCCAGTGGGCACCGTGCGCCATCTTGACGCAGACAGTGTTGCCAAGCTTGGGGGCTTTGGCCCGGGCAGCACTCGGAGCATTGGCGGCCATGGGGCCAACCACGGACCCTGTTGCATGGACATATGCAGGTACACAGCCTGCCTTCGTGCCAAAATCAACCTTTTTTCGCTTCTTGACGAGCTCGATCTGCGAAGCCACTGCGGCATTGATGACCTCATCTTCCGTCGTATCATCCTTGTCCGCCACGGACTCTGGCGTCACCACCTCCTCGTTCTGCTCGGGCGCCTTTCTCTTGCTGGACGAGGATGCAGAGCTGGAGGCAGGTTGTTCCACGCCTCCAGCTGGAGTCAGGATTGTTCACGGCCATAGGTCAGAAACAAAAGCAACATCATAGCTCGGAAAACTATAAATAAACCTACTTCGGCGCGGCTGAAATGCCCACTCTGAGTTCGGCGGCTTCCGCAACAACCATCTCGGACATCGTGTCTTGGGACCCTTTTGCGCCCGTTCGCACAGCACAGTCGAGTGACTCCTTGTGTTGCCTCATCTGGGCTGCTATGGATTTGCTCGAGCTCGCCCGCAATGGTGCCAACCTCGGTTTGTCATTGCGCTCTTGCACGGACAGGAGGTCTCGGGCAGGTAGCTGCTTCTCGCCGTAAAACTCAGCGTAAGCCTTTTGGGCTCGCAGGCCAAAGTAGCTTGCCCGCCAACGCACCTGCCGATCTTGGCTCTCGGTCGCGGAAGTAGTCAGGGACTCGGGCTGGAAGACACTGGCTCGGCCACTCATGTTCTGAACGTTGAGTTTGACACTATCCTCGAGTCGGAAAATGTTGAGGTGATGAGCCCTGCTTTTCTGCTCGGTCAAGCTGATCTCGTGCAACCACCGCTCCACATTGCAGGTGGACGTCATGAACACGAGCGAATGCTTGATGAGCTTCACGGCCGCGTACCTGTTTCGGATCTGGCTCTTTCTCAGCTCGGACAGGGTCTTCACCCAGGCCAGCTTGGATGGCTGCTGGCTGGGATTCTTCGCGTGCCACAAGGCTCGAGCAAAGAGACCATGGCCAGGTCCGTGATCCTCGGGCGCCTGTCCCCAGAACTGCTTCCTGAGTGAACAGGCGGCTGGGACTTTAACACGCATAACTCAGTCTCTGCCACTGGCTCTGGACTACAAATCCAAATTAAAAAATCAGCTACCAAGGTGCCAGAGCATCTTGCTGTCTAAATTCCACTGCTTTGCGACTCGGCCGATCATCGTTTCTCACTGCTCACCTGGCAGGGAACGACGGCTTCCGGTTGAAGCCCCGCGATCTAAAGTGCATCAGTCAGAATCGGAGCCTTCTCGAGCGGGACACTCTCGTCAAGGCGTGGAAGCGGGCACCGCCACCCTGACCCTGACCCTGACTCTGGCTCGGTGCTGGGCCAGCCATGTAGGCAGCTCTGGCTTCAGGTCCCAGTTTTGCGAGTGCCTCAGGCAGAGACTCATGCAAGAAGCCCAGCTGCGGAGCGGTTCTCGGATGTAATATGGATTCCCGGGCAACTGATTTTGCCACCACATCAAGAGTTGGTGAGCTTCGGCTGCCGCTGATGCCATTTCCTGGCGGGTAAGTCTTAAAGGCTGCTCGGTCTGTTGCTTAGACTCAGACTGAAACATAAAACTATCTAAAACCTCCAACGCTGCTAGAGCCAAAGCACTCGGATGCATCTCACGAGTTCTTTGATGTCTGTCGACTTCGAGTACCGAGTCTTGTAGTCCACGGACGGAAAAGTGAGCTTGGCCAATCCATACTCCTGCCAATGACTCGGACGATTCCTCCTGAACCACCCCAAGGCCTGGCTGTAATCGTCCAGCAAGGTGTTGAGCTCCTAAGTTAGAAGACATGTCAGACGTTCGTCAGGAAATTTTGCCATGCTGGACCATGCAATTGCTAGCCAAGTCTCGCACATGTCCACGATCATCTGGCACTGCAGGTTGGACAGCGGCACGTCCTTCTTGGCTCGGGCCTGCACGTGCTCTTTGGCCTCAGTTTGGCAGCAGGACTCGGCGTGACAGATGCCCCAAGCAAACTGCACAGCTCGGACTTCGCCATCATTGAACTAACTTCGAACAGGTCACCTGCTGGGCCAATTTCTGCCTCTTCTTGTGCTCGCGCTGCGCCTTGCCCGTTGGGGCCTTTTTGGGTCGTGTTTTCGCCCACCCACCCTGTGCCCAGCTCAAACACCTCCTTCAGGCCTCGCTAACACCTTATACGCCATGCCGGGCCCGCCTACAAAGGGGTGTGTGCATAAAACCTGCCAAGCAGCATCTCAGCCCCGGCTGTGAATCTGAATGACTCAGTTTCACCTTGCTGCTGCATTGCACTCGATTGGACCCAGCCTTCTTCTCGGGCAAGGAGCCATTGTCGGGAAGCCCGGACCACCACTCATCGGACGGGCCCCAATCATTGGACGAGGACCACCACTCGGACCAACTTCCGCCACGCTCGGACCACTTTCCATCCCGCTCAGACTGAGACATGGCAAAATAATGGGCTAACGGCTAACTTCAGACATGCTTCAAACTCAGACATCCTTCAAACTTGACTTCATCGTGCTACTGGCACTCTGTCATGGCTGTGGTGTGCATGGGTTCTGCTGGCAGTGGCCTTGAGCCCTGACTTTCGACTAGGAGGTTTCCAACTGCAAACACAAGCGCGCCAATGACAACTGTGTGCTGAACTGGGCTTGGCACATCCTCGGGCCAGAAGGCTCGATCGCTGTGGCCAGCATGGACCTGGGTTGATAGAAATAACATCTCGGGTTGGAGCCTACGTCTCGGGAACTCAATGTCAAGGCACTCAGTCAGTGATTCCTACTTTCCTCAAACTCCGAACACCCGGGTTTAGGTTTAAGGTTTAGGGTTTAGGGTTTAGGGTCGGTCTCGGGCTCCCGCGGATGCCTCGGGCAAGCTGAGGCCCCGGGCGAACTCGTAGCACTAAACTTTTAAACCACATGGCACGTGGCACATGACATCCTAGGCCCTCGGACTCGGGCCCTGAATGAGCATGAGCCTTTTTGTGATGCTGTGACAAACAGTGCACTTGGGCACTGTCTGAGCACAGCATCGGTTTGGAGCTGTGACGAACACGCCCAAAACTCGGGCATGTTCGAGCACAGCTCCCCCACCTCGGACTCGGCCAGCGAAGTCGCCGTTGTCGAAAGCTCAGGGGGTTTCGGGCTTACTCGGGCTTAAACTTAATATCGGGCTTAGAGTCTCGGGCTTAAAGGTCCGGGTTTAGGGTACAGGGTCCCTGTGGGCTTATTCGGGGTTGGGGGTTGAAGTCTTGGTCTCGGGCCCACCCACCCCCCACTAAACCCTACAACAAACACACAGAGGCCCCGGCATGGTTGCTTCAACGACGATGGTGTGGTTCGGCAGAACATGGACGAAAGGAAGGGTGGTTAGGTCCCAAAACTCGGACTCGGCCGGGCACTTGGTTAAGTGAGACTCGGGCTTTCAAACTCGAAACTGGTTAAGTGGGACTCGGGCTTTGGGGATTCTGCACATGGCTACTGGTCCTGAGACTCAAACCTCTGGCCTCAACAAGGCAGACACAAATACCATTATATCTATATCATATAATATATACTGTATTATAGTCTAATACTATATATTTTACACAACTGGAGCAAAAAAGCTTAGAACCTGCCAAGAGTGGGCAAGACTCCACTTAGGGTACTTATGACCCTACTTATAACTACTCATGAACTAACTCCACTTAGGGTACTTATAACCCTACTTAACTCCTCTCCGCCGGGCCCCCTGGCCGATGCGCAGCGATGGGGACTTGAAGCCAGGTCTCTCCGCGCGCTTGCGCTGCCTGGCAGGTGCTTCTCCTAGGGTTTCAAGCTTTTAGGGCATTGGGGTTTGTAGGGTTCTAGTGTTTTTGAGCTCTAGGGTTTCAGGGCTTTGGGGCTTAATTAGGGGCGCCTCCTTCTGCCAACGCAGCGGGATTGCTATCATGTGCTTTTTAGGGTCCTCACTCAGAGAGAGAGAGAGAGAGCTTTTGCATGAAATCATGCAGGAAAGGCCTCAACAAAGATACCCAAATTCAAGTCCACCCCTTGGAAACCAAATGAGGCCTAAAAAGGGATTAGGGTTCCTTTACCCCGAATATGGATTATAGTAGTCTAAGGTGTATGGCTTATAAAGGCCGGTGGTCTCTTTATCTGTTGCCCTTATACCTTAATGTAGCCCCTAGATACCCCAATAAGAGCCCCCTACAAAACAGAAACCCTCAAAGAGACCAGCAACGAATATGGGGGTTTCCGAAATTAGGGGTACCTTATTGGGGTCCTTGTTATAGGGGAATCCCACTATTTGGGGGTCTATGTTAGGGGTCCCCTATTTTCGTAAACCCCCATAAAATGTATGACCCCCCCCTAAACCCTAAACCCTAAACCCTAAACCCTAAACCCATGTATGACCCCCCAATTTTACGGCTCATTTGGTCCCCAAGGTACCCAAATGGTATACACTTGGGGGCTAAAGGGATCGAGCCAGAAGGGCTCCATGGACCCTAAACCCTAAACCCTAAACCCTGAGCCCTAAACCCTAAACCCTAAACCCTAAACCCTAAACCCTAAACCCTAAACCCTAAGAGGCTCGACGCCCAAGGGTTTAGAGGTTGGGGTTCGGGCTTTTGGGGGTTGGATTTCTGGCGGACGATTTTTCTGCCCGCAGCTCCTTCCTAAGAAAACTGTCGCCTGAACGCGGGCTGCTCGATGTACGAGTAGGTGACGTGTTGGGTGCCTCGGTGTTTTGAAAGGCATATCCCGACGTAATCACAAACTCTCAGCCCTGAACCCAGTGCCCTAGGCCAGTGGTAGGTGAGAATGCGAAAGATCGACCGCGCCAGACGTTTGACCTACACTTTCAGAGGCCCCTGAACCCGAAACCCCTAAGGAGAAACTCTTATAAATGGACCCCCGAGGCCCGAAAGGGCTGTTCCATAGCGGGCCGTCTAGGGGTGACCTTGGGGCCGTTGGGGCTCAGGTGTTATGCTTTGGGGCTTGTGGGCTTAGGGCTTTAGGTTTGAACCTGACGCCTAAACTTATCCTAAACCCTAAACCCTAAACCCTAAACCCTTATAAAGCCTGAGGCACCCGGGGCTCCGAGGCTGTGGCCGGAGTTGTCCAGGTCCGTGTAGAACCCCGAGTGCTGGGGATCGAATCCTGCAGGTGCTTCGACCCAAACTGATGCGAAAGCTTGAAGTTCCCTAAACCCTAAACCCTAAACCCTAAACCCTAAACCCTAAACCCTAAACCCTAAACCCTAAACCCTAAACCCTAAACCCTAAACCCTAAACCTGCTCTCGGGTTTTATCCAGGTGGGTTTGAGGAGCCACAGAGCTAGATCTGACACAGGAGCCCATATGCATCTCGTTGAAGACTACTACTAGAATGTTAAACACCCCCTAAAAAAGAGACAAACAAAGATCCGCTCGCCGTAAGCACTTGCAAACTCGCTCGTGCTGGCCTCCACTTCCCCAATCTCGGCGGATGCCAAAGTTTCAACACTCCCCAAGCTACTCGTCCCCAAACTCTGAGACTCCCCGAACCCTCCCAACCCTCCGAACCCTAAAGAACCCTAAAGCCCCAAAGAACAACCTCGGAACGCACATCTGCAAACCAAAAGCCCTGACAAGAACCCTGGACCCTCCTCCCCTTTTGGTGTCCTCTGGGACTTGCGATCGGGCTTAGGAGCTCACCAGTGGAAATCTTCTGCATCCATCCTGGTTGGGGGGGGGGGGGGGCTGAGGGTTCCTCCAGGTACCTAGTATCGGGGCCTTAATAATTTTAATAGGGTTTGGGGGGTTATTGTAGTGTAAATATATAGGAACCGTAAGGGAACACTACTTGTGATTATTCCGACCTCTCGATTAGACCTTACCCCCTAACCTCGGCTGTACATCGATCGGGCTTAGGGGGGAGCCTACACTTCGCATCTGGGTCTGCGGTCCAAACATTTGGGAAGTTAGCGTTGGGGGGGATTTAGGGCGGTCTCTGCATGAAGCTGCACGGGATGCGAGGGAAGGTCAAAACTGTAGGGTTTGGGGAAGAAGCTTCGTGGCAGCTCAGAGATTGAAGCCGCGAACGCAAAACCCAGAAATCTGCCGAGAGGTCCGATGTAGCTCTCCGTGGTGTCTGAGACGTGCGTTCCTATCAGGCATGGTTTGCGCCAGCCGGATCTGGAATTGAGGTGTCGTGGAGGAATGGGGCAGTTTGTTGGGGCTGGGTCTGGGGCAGTTTGTTGGGGCTATGTCTGTGCTGAATTTTCTTGCTCATCATTGGGGCAAGGAATGGCTTTGGACACTGACGCTGCCAAAATGACTTGACTCTTTTCTTGGCTGCACTCAGGAGGGTAGCTAAAAATTAGATTTTTAGCTGCCTTATTAAGAAACCCAATTACCCCCAAAACGGTAAGGATCTAAAGTTACAGTAAAGTACCACAAAGTTTTGAAGGCTCAGAAGTCATTCTTAACGGAATTCGTCTCTGGTGTCCAGAGGCACGAATGAATGGCACACTTCCAGACAGCATAGAGTTGAGTGTGGTGCTTTGCCACGAAGGTTCAGCATCTTCTCACGAGGCTATTGTAGGACAACGCCAGCTGCAATGCTGCGATTAGCCCATGAGGTGGTTACTGCTTGAGGCGCTCGCATTCTCGATGCCCAATAAGCTTCACATGAGCTGGAATTGCAGGAAGAGTTCCAAAGCCCAAAAGCCTAGAATGCGGAAAGCTCCGACCGAAATAAACCCTAAACCCTAAACCCGAAACCCTAAACCCTGAACCCTAAATCCCAAAACCCTACAGTCTACAGTAGACCCTAAACCCTAAACCCTAAACCCTAAACCCTAAACCCTAAACCCTAAACCCTAAACCCTAAACCCTAAACCCCGAAGCCCTTTACACAGGCCACCCTGTCTCCGGCCTCGGAATGACTCGCTCTTGGCAGTCTGGACGCTATGGACCAAAGGGCCTCCCAGAAAGTGGTGGGTTTAGGGTTTAGGGTTTAGGGTTTAGGGTTTGGGGTTTGGGGTTTGGGGTTTGGGGTTTGGGGTTTGGGGTTTGGGGTTTGGGGTTTGGGGTTTGGGGTTTGGGGTTTGGGGTTTGGGCAGCAGGATTCTCGGATGTGGTGCGCTTCTGGGGGGCTTGAGGTGTGCGCTGCGCTCAAAGCGGCCAAGTTGGGTGGGCGCCAGCCTCTTTCGGGACTTCCGAGCTTGGCATGAGACCCAAACACTTCGTTTGAATCAAAAAAGGTTTAGGGTTTAGGGTTTAGGGTTTGGGGTTTGGGGTTTGGGGTTTAGGGTTTAGGGTTTACCATCCCAGCGCCGAAGACCCAGAAGTGAACCCCGTGGCCTTGCGAGGCGACCAGGTCCCCCGAGACATGATCTTCGAGCAGTAGGAAGGAGCCTGGACCAAGGCTTGCGGGGTGCCAGGGCTCAGAGTCGACTAAGAGCCACATTTTTTTGTCAGAGGGCTTCGGGTTTTTGGGTGGGGGGGAGGGAAGGGCAAGATGAAAACAGGGACCCGCAGGGGCACCATCACTTGATTGAGGGAGAAGCAATTCTTAAGCCCGTGCACGGGTTGCTCCAGGTGGAGCTGTTAATTCGCAGGGTTCCAGGGACTTTTTTGGGCTTCGGTTGGCTCAAGCTGTGACTGCAGAGGGTCGGATGTTCGGCTACCGCTCTATGTCTCGGAACACTGGCACAGGAACCCCAGACCCCCCCCCCGGCCCTCCCCCGAAATCCCTCACCCGGTCCTGCCGGTAGTGCAAAGCTGGTGCGCTCGCCTGGGCTGCCCTGGCTGGCTCCTTCAGCATCAGTGCAAGCTCATTTTTACCCTCTGGCGCAGAAGCATCAGCCTCCTTAGAACACCCAAAGCCGAGCTTCAATAACATAGGGGTCGGAATAATTACTAGTAAGATCCTCTTGGGTTCCCCTCCTAATTCTACGATAACAAACAGGCCCCTATAGTAACCAGCTCTGATCTGGCCTGTGGGAAGTTGGTGGCTGAGGTCTGCGCTGCAGCTGCTTTGGCTTGGTTTGGAAAACTGAAGCCGAAGCTCCACAGCCCAAGGTTCAATGCTACACCACGAAATTCGCTCTCGGAGTTGCCAAAGCCTACAAACGGCAGCTGTTGATCTGCTATCCCTTAAGCACAAAACATCGGGCCACGAGGAAAAAGGAACAACAACATCAAGTCCTCAAAAGCCCCTGAACCGAAAGCAGTGATCTGTTTTCTCTCTGAGTCGGTCCTGCGGGTAGCTGAGAGCTCACGTCCTCACCCTGGCTGCCCTGGCTGGCCACTGGAGTTGGCTCGCCTTGGAGCACAGACGCCGATTCCCCACGGTCTTTGGACTCATCTGAGTTCTTGTTGCGTAGCTATTTAAAGTGCAAGGGTGTCATTTGCTGGATGTATACGGTTTTTCCGTGCATGCCAGAAAGGCCGTTATATAGGACATGAAGCACATCGCAGTATACCACCACTGACGTAAAAATTAGCGTAAAAGGGCTAAAGAAGGAGTTTCCAAGTCTTGATCTTTCCACGTCAATGCTACAAGTCACAATGAACCCTGCATTGATCCAGTCTCTCCTGGTAACAAAAGCTGGGCCACCAAACGCTCGCAACATCTCAAGTCCGCAAGGCCCCTGAACTCCCAGCAGCGATCAGTGCTCCCTTGTCCGGTGCCTGCAGGCAGTTGATAGCTGACTTCCTCGTCCTGGCTGGCGCCTGGTGTTCCAAAGCTCCACAGTCCCAGGTTTGAACGCCAGAAGAAGCATGGGCCACTCAAGACCCCAAACATGTGATCGGTCCTGTTGGTAGTTGATAGCTGACGTCCTCGACCTGGCTCTGGCTGCCTCCTGCAAAGCTAGCTGCCAAAGCTCCATGGCCCAGGAGTTAGGTTTAGAGTTTAGGGTTTAGGGTTTAGGGTTTCGGGTTTAGGGTTTAGGGTGGAAGGAATGCGAGCAGTCCTGTGGGAAGTGCGCCACCGATGTCCTCCCGCGAGGGGCTGCCCTGGCTGGCTCCTGAAACACAGCCCCGCAATGGAAGAGTTCACCCTGAACCCAAACCCTAAACCCTAAACCCTGATAAGGACCCCACGATGTGGGGACCCAACACTGTTAATGGCCCTTAGAACTCACCCCAAATTGGCTTCGGGGGCCCAAGGGTTCGGCGAACCCTAAACCCTGTAAACCCTGTAAACCCTATGCCCTGTAAACCTGAACCCTGTAAACCCTATATTATACCCGAACCCTGTATAGTAAACCCTGAACCATCCTAAGCCCTAAGCCCCAAACTTCCTAAACCCTAATCCCTGCCCCGGTCCTGCGAGCAGTGCGCTGGCCCCTGGGCTCGCTCCTGGAGCTAGTCTTCGACATGGGGGGCCTTGATGTTTGCCAGAAAAAAGGGCGGAATGCCGGGTCCCTAACTCCCACACGGACCTCCCAGACGGACCTAAACCGTAAACCCTGAACCCTAAACCCTAAACCCAGTTGGCTCCTTTGCTGCTTGAGGTGCTGGTGTCAAATGCAGACATGCGCCTACTTTGCGGCCATCGCCATGGCTCTATGGATCAGGGGCGAAGCCCGCCATGCGCGGGATTTCCAGTTTGGACAAGCAGCACTAAAAGCCCATTTTCACGGTCTAGTGATTGCCGTAAGCTATGTTCCACAACGGCCACCACGGCCCACAGCTGGAGCAGTGTGGTGCAGTGCAGGCAGCAGCATGAAAAGATCTGACCGCAGCTTCGGCTTCATACAGAGTGTGGAAGCAAGATGCGCAGCGTGCTCTTGTTCCTCTTTTTCCACACTCTTCTCTGAACCGTCTTTGGGCGCAGCTCATGTCAAGCTCAAGTTGAGCGCGACAAATTCCTCTGCATTTAAAGCTGCAAGCCCGGAGCAGTTTGCCCCAGGCGGATTGCCCTCGAAATGTTTACTGCTTTGCCTGAGACCCGCTTCAAAGCTCGGTGGATTTTCGGGTTGTTGGCAACCCTTGCATTTAGATTTAGACTTTCGGCTTTGAACTTTAGAATTTGGGAATTTGAGGGCTTAGGGTAGCTCACGCGATCGGGATTCGAGCATGATGCGCCTCAGGTGGCTGGATGCAGACATGATGCCTCCCAGTGCTTCAGAAGCGACTGCCGCACCCCTCTACTCGCCGCGGATGCTGCGACCAAGCCGCAGCCCAGCACCTGCCGAGATTCCGAATTCGTAGTTCAGAACTGTGAGGGCCTCCGAGCTTATGTGAACCTTCTTGGAAGCACCTCCCTCCATCCTCCTCTGGGCACTGCAGATCGCTCACCCTAAACCCTAAACCCTAAACCCTAAACCCTAAACCCTAAACCCTAAACCCTAAACCCTAAACCCTAAACCCTAAACCCTAAACCCTAAACCCTAAACCCTAAACCCTAAACCCTAAACCCTACTTTCCGCTGGGCGCTTCAACGGCATGCGGGGCAGATCGTCGAGGTCCCGCTTCGAGAGACCTGTTGAAGGCAGCTCTCGAACTTCTCTGGCGAAGCCCTAAACCCTAAACCCTAAGCCCTAAACTTTAGGGTTTCTTTAGGAGGAGTGCAGGGCGGCAGCCACGTAGGCTATCTTAGGGCCTGAGGAGGATCTGCCGAGTTGGATTCCACCCAAACTGAACGGAACTGAACGGCACTGAACGGCTCCCAAACGTAGCTACAACGTGTGGAATGGCTCTATGATGTGGCGTTCCTCACTTGCAAACTCGCCCTTCAGGACTGGATCGCTGGAGCACGTCCCTTGGGACGACCCCCTTTGGGGGTTATGTGCTGTGGAAGGAAGGAAGAGAGAGGGAGAGGAGGGGAGAGGAGGGGAGAAGGAGGGGAGAAGGAGGGGAGAGGAGGGGAGAGGAGGGGAGAGGAGGGGAGAGGAGGAGAGAGGAGGAGAAAGGAGGAGAAAGGAGGAGAAAGGGGAGAGGAGGAGGGAGGAGGGAGGGGGAGGAGGGAGGAGGGGGGAGGAGGGAGAGGGAGGAGGGAGGAGGAGGAGGGAGGAGGGAGGAGGGAGGGGGGAGGAGGAGGGGAGGAGGGAGGAGGGAGGAGGGAGCCGTTAAAGGACTTTGCAGGAGAAGCGGCAGGTCCTTTTTTTTTTTTTTTCCTTGAGCTCCTGAGCCCCTGACAAAGCGGGACCCGCAGTTCGCACAATAGACCTGACAAGGGCTGACCCAAGAAATCTTCAGTCAACTAATTACTTAAAAAATAAAAGATGATCAAACATAAAGAAAAAGTCATGAACACATCCCTGACAGAGAACAGGGTGCAATCAGAGGCTCGCAGGATGTCGATGGCACAAAACCTCAAACACTTTGGGAACTGCGGACTCAGGGCATACAGGTTCCCTGAATGTACCTTCAACCATTGCCAGAACATCACGGACTCAACTGGGAGACTTTAGACCCCCAAAACCCCAAAACCCCAAAACCCCAAAACCCCAAAACCCCAAAACCCCAAAACCCCAAAACCCCAAAACCCCAAAACCCCAAAACCCCAAAACCCCAAAACCCCAAAACCCTAAAACCCTAAAACCCTAAAACCCTAAAACCTTAACACCCTAAAACCCTACAACCCTACAACCCTAAACCCTAAAACCCTAAAACGGTTTGAGTTTAGTAGGTTCAGAGCCGGCCTCCTTGGCGCCCTGTTTGAGCACCTCTTGCACATGCCTCGCCAGGTCGCTAACCCTAAACCCTAAACCCTAAACCCTAAACCCTAAACCCTAAACCCTAAACCCTAAACCCTAAACCCTAAACCCTAAACCCTAAGCCCCTAAAAGTCCTTGAAGCTGGCCTCAGCCCTCAGCTGTAGAACCCAAAACACCCTGAGCCCTGAACGACAGGCTGGAACCATGGATTGACCGACTTTAGGGTTTAGGGTTTAGGGTTTAGGGTTTAGGGTTTAGGGTTTAGGGTTTAGGGTTTAGGGTTTAGGGTTTAGGGTTTAGGGTTTCGGATTTAGGACAAAAACCCAACCAATACAACAATACACGACAGCGTTGCACAAGCTGGCGTCGCGCGGTGATTCTTTGGCCCGCTTTAGCTTCCTTGAGCCCTCAACGCTGATCCGAGGCCTCCTCAGCCTGAGCCTTGCCTTGATCGCTCGAACCCCCAAACCCTAAACCCTAAACCCTAAACCCTAAACCCTAAACCCTACATCCCCCGTGATATCAGAGCTTCCCGCGAAGAGAACCTTTTCGAGTTGTTCCGGGGGGACATTCGGGGGGCCATGGCATATGGTCTTGCGGGTTTACTGGGGTTTATTCGGGTTTATTGGGTTTAGTGGGTTTAGTGGGTTTAATGATGACCTGAACCACGGATGGTGGCGGCTGCCTCTCAAACTCTCTCTCGTAGCGCTGTCGCTCGGCGGTCCTGCGTTGGGTGTTTGACCGTTTGATTGTGAGATGGTGGGCTCAGAACTCATGCGACGATGTCTCCATACTTTCTTGATTCCCTGCTGTCTAGTCCTAAACAGCCCTAAGCCCTACACCCTAAAGCCTGGCTCTAAGCAGCTGCCTCGACCACCGATTAGAGAGCACAACAACGTGTACGCGTGACAGGCGCCGGAGCTCGAATAGCGTGTGCCCTCAAGAGTCAAGAGAGAACTATGAAGGGGTATCCCTAAACCCTAAACCCTAAACCCTAAACCCTATGAAGGGGTATCCACTTATTTCGAGGCGTTCTGTTTTTCGGGCATTACAGGCCTGAGGTCCCAGGTGTCCTGAATGACGGCTCCCTATAAACCCTATAAACCCTATAAACCCTATAAACCCTATAAACCCTATAGACCCTATAAACCCTATAAACCCTATAAACCCTATAAGCCCTATAAACCCTATAAACCCTATAAACCCTATAAGCCCTATAAGCCCTATAAACCCTATAAACCCTATAAACCCTATAAACCCTATAAACCCTATAAACCCTATAAACCCTATAAGCCCTATAAACCCTATAAACCCTATAAACCCTATAAACCCTATAAACCCTATAAACCCTATAAACCCTAAACCCTAACCCTAAACACTAAATCCTTAAAGGCTTTTGAGGCACCGGATCGAGGGCAAAGGAAGTTTGAGCAAGGTCTCAAGGGTGGCGTCTGATTGTTTTCTTCTGCCTGCCTTGAACAACTGTAGTTTGGGATGTTCCGCGCTTGTACTAACAGTCCTGTCATAGGGATAAAGAATGGGGGGTACAAGAATCCCGATTAAGGACTGTTAGTATAAGGGGGAACATCCCAAGCTGTACCCGAAATAGCTGAATCTACTGGTGGCTGGGGCCCGGGCGACATGGGCAGTTCCCGATTTGTGGAGTCTTCCTCGTCTTCTGGCTCGCAGTAGCGACTGCATGGCGATTGCCCCATGGCCTGTGTGGCTGTGCAGCCGTTGAGTTTTGAAACAGGTTTGAAGCTGCACAATTTGCTGTAGACCCGGAAAATAGAGGATAATCATCCCCATATTGCCTTTACAAGGAAGAATATTCTTAGAGCTGACAAGGTAAAGGTCTGTCAGCACGGGGGGGGGGGGGGTATATGTATATATATATATATATGTAAATGTAAATGTAAATGTATATGTATATGTATATGTCTATGTATATGTATGGAAATGTATGCATATATATATATATATATATATTGACCGCAGTAATGCATTTACACGCGCAGGGTAGGAACAAACAAAGAATGAGTGACAGGAGCGACCAAGTAAAAATCACAGTGCGTTTAGAAACATGGCTTCTAGAAGCCATGTAGCAGTTCCCAGCAGAACACCGACAAGCACTGACAGTCACCAAAAAGCACTGACAGTCACCAAACACCAGAACCATGAAAGTATTCGCTCGAAGGTTCACATGGGGGTTTCCGAAATTAGGGGTACCTTGTTGGGGTCCTTATTCTAAGGGAATCCTACTACTTGGGATCTTTATTTAGGGGTCCCTTGTTTTCGTAGACCCCCATACAAACTTGCGGTCTAACAGACTCTGACCGCGCACTCCCGGAGCTCTCGCCCTGAATCACCGGAAGCCCCTAAACCCTGCACTTACTGTTGGTGAGCAGGGAATGAGGGGCTTAGGGTCCCATATAATCCCTGGAAGGGTGTAGAAAGGAGGATATGGGGTACCTCATGCCCTCATGCCCTACCAACCAATCGTAAGTAGAGGGCCTTCCGCTGTGCTTCTTAGGCCTTCCTTCTTCGAGCCCTTCCACGGCTACGGCAGCCGGTTGCAGCTACAACTCGCTGGAGTCATGGGAGTCATGAGTTCAAGGTTCCAGCGAATGCGCCTTGCGCAGCAAGCAGCCCTGAACCCTAAACCCTAAACCATCAAGCCTAAGCCCTCAGCTCGAAATTCTGCACCTGCGGACTGCAGTGCTTTCTTCCAGGCCGTGCAAGCCGGGACGCCAGCTGGCCCCCGCCGATTCCGGGGCAGGCGAGGTTTGCTTGAAGGACTAGAGCTTGCTCTGCAATCTATTCTTATTGCGATGAGATCAATCCTGTGGTCACTCTGCTAGTGAATGTGGCAATTTGCTCTTTGATCCGGTGCAGCGCCCTCCTCCGAGGCCAGAAGGATGTTAGGAATGATGACTCTTACAGACTGCTGCGGTGACGGCTGCTGCTGATACAGTGCTCTCCTGATTTATTTGCTCGCCTCATCATTGCATTGCCCAAGTCCGGGTCGGGTGTTGCTTTCTTCATGGCCCTGGAAAGGGCGGGTGCCAGCTGCGGGGTTCGTTAACGTCAGCGAGTGCTGAGCTAGATGCGCCTGGCCAGCTTTTTGGCTGAGGGTCTTACCATACCTATCATGCCCTCTGGGCTGATAGGGTTGACAGGGCTTCAGGCTTATCGGTTTAGAGTCGAGGGCTTACAGGTTTCATTGGGTCTATTGCTCGGGGAGGGGAACTTGAACGGGTTTTAACTTAAACCCTAAACCCTAAACCCTAAACCCTAAACCCTAAACCCTAAACCCTAAACCCTAAACCCTAAACCCTAAACCCTGAACCCTAAACCCTAAACCCTAAACCCAAGCTGGCAAAGGCGCGGCTATGAACCGACAAACCGATCTCTCCATGCCGTGGCTGCTGCTTCCCGAGCAACTGCATCTTCGCCTCCCATGCTTGATGGGTTTAGGGTTTTGGGGTTTGGGTTAAGGGTTTAGGGTTTAGGGTTTAGGGCTTAGGGCTTAGGGTTTAGGGTTAAGGGTTTAGCGTTTAGGGTTAGGGGTACCTTGTTGATGGGGTCCTTAATAGAAAGCGAATCCTACTATTTGAGGGGGGTCCATTTAGGGGTCCCCTATTTCCGTAAGCCCCCCCACATGCAAACCAGCCTTGTGAGAGCAACCTAGGACCTACTGTGACACTCATTGTTCATGCGAGGCCCTGCCCGTCAGAAGCCCTATACTGAATGTACCCTAAACCCTAAACCCTAAACCCTGAACCCTGAACCCTAAACCCTGAACCCTACTACATATCTGCATGCCGGCATGGATATTGAACACGGCACTAGGAAACGTCGCAAGCCTTTCTCCTTGTCGCACAGGTCGCAGAGCTTCAGGCACTGCTCCTTCACCTGGCGAACCAAGAGTCTCTTGAGAAGTCGTTGCTGCTGAAAGGGCTCACTGCCGAGTTGACGCTTGCAGAAAAAACTTCCCGCAGAGTTTTCTAGGCCAGAACAAGTGGTATCTAAGATGAATCAAATTCCTCTATGGAGCCCGCTTCACCCATTCGCGTGCCAACTTTTATGCGGCCGCGTTTCCTGGCCAAGCCTGCCCAGCCTTTAACTTCCCGAGTCACGCCTTGTCATCTTGATGTGCAGCAGCCGACATCAAGAACTCTAAGCAGCATGCCAACAAAACTCCCGAATCTTCTGGACACCTTGCCACTTACACATCTCTACGCCCTGAACAGCCGCGCCTCTTCATTGTGCAGGCACCCGGCAGCTAAACGCAAAGCCCAAAGTTCACCGGGGAGGACGAGGCACGAGATGCCTGGCGAAGTTCAAGTGAAGGGCTGAAACCTTACAAGGGCTCGCTTGGAGGCTAAAAGGACTGAGGACCTGCTACAAATATTGAAGGCATCATGGCTTGACTGCTGCCCTCAACCCCGGTAGAAGCCTCGTGGGCTTTGTGCACAGAAGTAGGATGATGCAACATGATCATGACATGTAAGTTGCCTCGTCAACGCTGCTTGTGTTTTTGACAAGCAGCAGGCTTGGTGCTCGAAACATTGCGGTAGGAACGTCAATATATCCACGGCACAAACCCATGGTTGAAAGGCCCCCCACCCTAAACCCTAAACCCTAAACCCTAAACCCTAAACCCTAAACCCTAAACCCTAAACCCTAAACAATCCCAACGCCAAATGTCTCCGAATCCCGAAGCTCAATCCCTCATGAAACCCACAGATTTGCTTGCACCAACAACACTACCGAACCTTCAGCTGTCCCCCAAGGCCCAAATATGAACCCCCCTAAACCCTAAACCCAAAACCCTAAACCCTAAACCCAAAATCCAAATCTAAACCCATCCCCACCCCCCTTCCAAACCCTGAAATCCCCTGCAGGCCTTCGGCATTCAAAGCCACCTGGAGCCCCGTCTGGCACACCACGAGGGCATCCTTGGTCCCGGGGGTTTAGGGTTTAGGGTTTAGGGTTTAGGGTTTAGGGTTTAGGGTTTAGGGTTTAGGGTTAGTATAGCAATCCTACATTCAAGAGGTCCATCCAACGATTGCCAGTTCTCCGGGCTCTATGGGATCTAGGCTTCTAAAACTTTGCTTCCCGAACTCTAAGCCCTATGCCCAAGGGCCCGTGTTTCGTTGCTCATGTGCGCTATATCTCCAGAGGAGCCCCCCAACAGCCCTCATAAACCCTAAACCCTAAACCCTAAACCCTAAACCCTACATCCCCCCCCCCCCCCCCTAACAGCCCCCTAAACCCTCAAACCATGTTGCCACCGCGACATCCTGAGACCCCTGCAGAGGGTGGGAGCTCCTCATACGTTGGAAAGCGGGCTTGGCTTGGATTTTTAAGGTTTAGGGTGAAAGGTTGTTAAGGGTTACCTACAGGGGTGAGGGGTTTAGGGGTCCACAGCTTTGGCGCTTCAGGTGTACAGGAGAACAAGTCTTGGTTTCGGGCTCAAAGTTCCGGATCGTCCTTTTGGCTGCGAATCGTGCAAAGTCGTGTCTTTAGAGGTGCAGGAAGCCCTCGCATAGCCCAGAAGTAGACTGCCGCACATGATTCGGCTCCTGTTTTCGGTAGATGGGAGTGTGGACGACTATCTCAAGGGCGAGGCGGCAGAGCTCAGCTCGAGAGAGTACCAGAAACGACTCTGCTGATCGAAGCTTCTGAAGGCCTTTTTTTGAACCAAGCCACAGAAAACCTCGTGTGGGAGCACGACAGGAGAGTGCAGTACCGAGATGAAGTGTCTTGAAGGCGCTTACCCAACTCAGACTCATGTGCCCCCCGGTCCTTCAGCTGAGCCTTCAAGGCAACTCGCTGCTCTTGGGCAGCAGCCTCCGGTGTGGGAGAGCCGGAGAGGGTAACATCGGGGCCTTAATTACTAATTACTAAAGGCTTTTGGGGGGCTCTTCTTTTTGTATGATTACAAAAGGGACCACAAAGGAATATCAATAGTAATTGTTGAGAGTTGAGAACAAAACGGGAACCGTGCCTGTAATAGGGAACCCTGAGCCCCCACCCAGGTGGCCAAAGGCCGTCGCGCAGCCTTCTCCTTCTTCTTGTCCACTTTGCGGCAGAAGATGTGGCTGTCATCTGCCTTAAGACAAGTGACAACAGTAACAATGAGTGCAAACAGTATTGGTAGAGAAGCAGTCGTACATCCTCCCAATCACTCCAGAGATCCCCCCTACACCCTAATCCCTAAACCCTAAACCGCCAGAGGTCCCCACAGCAGTGTGGTACAGCTCAGAGACGTCGACGTGGGCCGCCTCCTCCTCGTCGGCATGTCCTGCACCACCCGCCGTCTAAGGCTTCAAGACCACTAGTCCAGGTGCACTACATATATGCATATGTATAGATGACAAATATGACATGCATATATATATATATATACACATACGTATGTATGGATGTATGGATGTATGAGATAAATCTAAGAAATATCATACAAATAAGATATTTGTTCGTTCTAGATATACATCTATGACATATGGTTTAAGCCCTGGTGCAGGGTCCGACCTGGGAGCTGAGCCCTGATCCGGAGTGCAGGGGCGCCCACGCTTGTGTTGGGGTGGGCGTGGACTTAGAAGAGCCCTTCTTCTCAAACCTGAACACCCGGACACCCTCAACCCTGAACCATAATCCTAAGCCCTAGACCCTGGACCTAAAAAACTTAAGAAACAGGTTTCAGCCGTTTCAGCGTATCAGCTGGACGTAGTTCTCGGGCCTTGGCTCTTCTTGGACTTGCCCGGCTTCTCCTGAAGTGTTGGTTGTACGTTTCGGGCATAGGGATATGAAAACCTAAACCTTGCATCCAATTGGGGGGATTTGGGATACCCTATAAACTATCCAGCGTACGCTGCAGACTACAAGGAACCCTACATGAGCTCCTTCTAGCACATCTGGCTCCTATTATTAGGATGCGGCAGGGTGCGTCGGAAAGCCTACGTGGTTAAGGCTCAGGGCTAGGAGTCTTTTCTTCCTCGTGTCGTGCAAGATTGGGAACAAGTCCATCTGTTGCTTCATCGAAACACACCTGTTAATTGACAGCTTCTTGAGCACCTGAAAACTTTAAGGAACAAACGGTATCACGCACTCTACATACATACAAACTTCCTCGACTACTCAGCGACAACTCGCACCAACCCACAAGCTCACGCGAAGTGGAGTTGCCTTGGCCTCCTTGCTCGGCTCCTGCCAGCGGTTTTGGATGCTAATATCTGGCAGCCACCGAAATTTCGTTATCGCCTTTCCGAACATGGGGGGTGGGGGGGCACGCTGCAAGGTGCGAAGTTGTCCTTGCCCAGTGCACTACAGGAATACAGGGTTCGGCCTTGGAACTGGATATAGAGCTGCTATGCTACCCCCATCGGTTCAACGCTTTACTTGCCCTTCTCAGTCCCAACCACATCCTCCAGAAGTCGGGGTCAGCGGCTAGATCCGCTCGTGAAGAGTGACACCACACCATGTGTCGGCATTGGGCCAGGAAAATGGATTGACCGATCGCAGACAAATGGACCCTCACCATGGAGAGGTACCGAGATTGAAGCTGGAGTCCATGAAACTCACGAGTTCTCGCAGAAACTCTAACCCGGACCTTTGGCACCTAAACGGAAACGCCCCAGACCCCCGCCCCTTGAAACAACACGAAGCCCAAACTCCCTAGTTACGAAACGCTCCATCTGACACCATCCCCAGCCTTAGCATCTTTCGCATCCTTCTTGGCGAAGATGGCCACCAGCCTCCGAGAACCCAGGGCGGTTGAGGCTGTAGGGTCCTTTGAGGCTTGTGGCTCAAGATTTGGGGACTCTGAAAATTCCCCAAGCAGCTCAGAGCCTCGGTGCCTTTTAGGGGCGTTGGGGTTGTAGGGTTTAGCAAGTTTCGGCTTGGCTCGGAACGCAGGCCTCAGACTCGACTACAACCCTGATGCCTTGAGCACTCAGTTCTCCAGGAGGCGAACAACACGCCCCAAACTCCACACCTCAGCCCCCCCACTTTACTTACTGTTGGTCAATACGGAATGGGGGAACATATAATCATAACCCCTTAAAGGGTATATACAGGGCCCTAGTTCCGTCATTCCCTGAAAAGCAACAGTAAGTTTTACGCTGAAGCGACAGAAGTCGCGTGCCTGGACAGAGACTCTACCTTGGCGGCTCCCTCAGCAGCTATGAGCTTCTCCAAACTCTGCCTCGGCTGCATGTACATCAGCCAGAGGGCTTTGGCATTTCAGGGTTTAGGGTTTAGGGTTTAGGGTTTAGGCTTTAGGCTTTAGGGTTTAGGGATTTTCACGAAGCGGTGTTGCCTGACACCGTGCTCGGCAATGCTGAGGGGTCAAGCACAGGGCCCTCAACGCTTAAGGAGCCTTGTCGGCGCAAACAGTGGTAGGGTTCCTCGTGGAACCCAAGCACCCTCCAAACCCCAATCCCAAAACCCCCCTGAACCCTAAACCCTAAACCCCAAACCCTAAACCCTAAACCCTGAACCCTGAACCCTAAACCCTGAACCCTGAACCCTAAACCCAAAACCCTAAATCCTAAAACCCTCAACCCTCACCCACATGGAGCACTGTCCGAGGCACTTCCGACTTGACGCGGTGACTTCGGGACAGCTCCCTGTCGCCTCGGAGCAGGGTGTTCGGGTGTAAGTTCGCGGTTGTCTGTGAGGTAGGGTTGAGGGTTTAGGGTTTAGGGTTTAGGGACCTTTTTAGGGTTTAGGGCTTAGGGTTGAGGGTTCAGGGTTCAGGGTTCGGCAGGGTTTAGGAAGGTCGGTGCTATCATTTTGCTCTTAGGCTCCCGAAGACCGAAGCTAGTGGACAGCAGCTAAGGACCACGGCTCACGGCCTGCCCACAATCCCGAAACCCTGAAGGACTTAGAGACCAAACCCCATAACCCTTGAAGCCTCAACCCTGAACCCCAAATCCTAAACCTGAAACACCAAACCCCTGAAACCTGGAACCCTAAACCCTAAACCCTAAACCCTAAGCCCCAAACCACCAAATCCCAGGCCTTTCGGTGCTGAGCCCCCCAAGCAACCGCAGAGCTCACGCACCGCCGCCCTCCCTCCACCCATCTGCCACACCCCTGAAAGCTGGAACCCTAAACCCTAAACCCTAAACCCTAAACCCTAAACCCTAAACCCTAAACCCTGAACCCTGAACCCTAAACCCTAAACCCTAAACCCTAAACCCTAAACCCTAACCCTAAACCCTAAATTGAAGACCCTGCTGCGCCATGCTGAGGTAAGCATGTTTGCGGGCTTTGAGTCGATAAGGATTCAGGAGGTGGCGGTTGAGGATGTTTAGGGGTGAGGGTTCTAGGGCTTAGGGTTTAGGGTAACAGAGCAGAAGGCCACACAACCTCTCAACCTCCAGCCCTCAACCCCTATGCCTTGGACTGCTTGGCGCATGAAGCTGCTGGCGGGTCTGTGGAACTGCTCCCCCAAAATGCTTCCGCGCCCCACGCAACACACGAAATTGCCAGCCCTTGATCTTGTGGGTTCCGAGTGCAGAACCTCCTCCAGCCGCAGGGCAATAAGCATGTGGCACGGCTCCATCACCACCTCCTTCAGGAGATGCCTCAGATCTATGCACCGGCATTCGTACATTCTTCAACTCAGGTTCAGGGCTTAGGGAATCGGTGTTCGGACTTCTGGGGCAAGGATTGCGCGGCGCTTCAGAGCTCCCAGTTGGAGCGCCGGCGAAGTTGCGGACCATTTTCTCGGGATCCGCTCCTTGACTGTGCCACTTCTGAGGAACACCGCCCCATTGCTTCCCGAGTTGCTGGTGCAGCGGCGACTCCTTCAGTGCTGCCGCCAGGTAGATGGACTCAATTTGTGGCGTACCAAATCAACATTTGCTTTTAAGAAATTGGCGGTCAATGACACTCCATTCTACACTTCTTGCAGCAATTAACTTCCACTCTCAGTGGACCAGGCGCATTCCCTCGCTTTCACATCCGCAAAGCCCTAACATACCGCGCCGCTTACCGCGCTCGCCGCAACTTACACACGCACAACCGATGCAAGACATTGATCGGAACGAGAAGAAGACCGCCACCCATCGCAGGGGTGACGGCCAACGTCACCACATGCTATTCGTAAGAAATCAGGTCACAAGTCGTGTCAAGGCATTACTAAGCCACAATGCTGCAAAAATCCAAGCTCACCTAAACCCCTGCGTCCTAAACTCTGAACCCAACCCCTGCACTCTACACCCTACACCCTACACCCTAAATGCTAAACCCTAAACCCCAAACCCAGACCCGGAAACAACTAGTCGGCTCCTGGAGCTTCGCTGCCTCGAGGGCTTTCAGGCCGAGCACCAGCCTCTCGTAGCGCTCCTGCACGATTTTGTCAGCCTGCAAGTTGATGTTGTTTAGGGTTTAGGGTTTAGGGTTTAGGGTTTAGGGTGTTTAGGGTGTTTAGGGTTTAGGGTTTAGGGTTTAGGGTTTAGGGTTCAGGGTTTAGGGTTTAGGGTTTAGGGGTAGGGATTTTCGGGTGCTTGAGGTTTGGAGGGAGTAGGGTTGCGGGAATGTCTCGGGGCTTTGTTAAGTTTTCAGGGTCTCAGGAGTCGGGTTGCGCTACGCCGCTGTGCTGCGATGGGCTGAGGCGCCTCCACGTTGCTGACCCTAAACCCTAAACCCTAAACCCTAAACCCTAAACCCTAAACCCTAAACCCTAAACCTGAACCCTGAACCCTTGAACCCTATGAAGTTGGAGCCGAAAGGCTGCCGGGTTTGGGGTTCTGGGACTTTGCGATTGCACGCGCGACGGTTTAAGGTGGTGCAGACCCCAAACCCTCGGTTGAGGGTTTAGCGTTTAGGGTCTCGGTTTAGGGTTTGGGGTTTGGGGTTTGGGGTTTGGGGTTTGGGGTTACGCAACACCCCCTCAGGTACCCTTGCGAGACTTGGAACCCTGCAGTGATCCAGTGATCTCTCCAGCACTGACTCCCCCATCTCGGAAGCCTGCTCAAACTGGTGCTTCTGCTTCGTCTGCAGCGTAGACCGCAACCTCGCAGCCGGATGCTGCTTGTTTAGGCGAAGAGGCCCATTACCCTTGCAACTGAACAGTCGGAACCTTTCGGCGAGTCTGCTTTTTTGACCTAGGACCACAAAAATGTCGAGCCCCATGCTGAAATTGTAGATAGCTGGAGCAGGGTGCCCCCCCCCCCCCCCCGCCAAAACAAAAAGAAGGAACAAGCCTAAACCCTAAAGAAGGAACAACCCTAAACCCTAAACCCTAAACCCTAAACCCTAAACCCTAAACCCTAAACCCTAAACCCTAAACTCCAAATCAAGGCGTTGAGCATAGGTGCCAGAGACCTGCGACTCTTGGGAGTGGCATTTGTTGCTCTGCCAGCCCCAGGAGTGTCAAAACGCGGCCTTGGCACTTGTCTACGACTTCCGCAACCATGGTTGCCAGAAGCAGCTGCACCTGCATGGTGATGGGTTGGGGGGGTAGGGATTAGGAATTCGGTTTGAGGCCGTAGGGCTCAGGAATCCCCTTCAAGAATGCCCGGGCTTGGGGATCGCTACTTCTGCCAGCATACCTCTCGGTCACATGGCCTTGTCTTCGTTCGAAGCGCTGAACCCTACACCCACCTGCGCAAAAAGGTCGTCGTGGATGTCGCTTGGCAGATCCGGATGCTGGTCCTGGTTTAGGGGATCGGGGGTTCAGGGGTTGAGAGTCCTGTGCATCATCCTGTCAACAAAGTGCAGCGCATTAGTTCACGTGTGGCTTGGGGAATGCCGTGATTTTTGAGCCCTGAATCCTGAGTCGGACAAACATAATTAGTCCGATATCCCCCGTAACCCCCAAGCAAGTCCGTCTTCTGTTTGCAAGTGCCTTGGAACTTTCAGGGTCATGAAATGAAAAGATGCGAGAAGCCACAAAAGCCCAGGCACGAGTGGCTCGATTGCTTGAGAAGTTCATAATGGTCCTACTTTGGAACACCCCCCCTTTCCAATGCTCACACGCTTCATGCAAAGGCTTAATTAAGGCCCAATCTCGAAACATGCTCTGGGGAACAACATGGGGGTCAACGATCCATAAATCATGCAAATTTGTCATTGGGTCGCTCTCTTTCTCGCCTCTCACCCTTGATCCTGCCGTGTCTTCTTGCCGAAAAGCAACCGCCAGATAGTTGGCAATGAGGTCGTTCGACACACCTGCTTGCACAGACTCTATGTCCAGCAACACAGCCGGGCTCCCTCTCCAGAAAACCTACAAAGCGGTCAATGCTCATTGGGACCCCTGACAGTCACCTTTCATATCAGACTCCATTGTAAGGAGAGTCCGCAAAGGGGAAGCCCAATATAGAACAACGACCCCACATGCTGCAGGACGTGTTCGCCTCTTGGTTCTAAGTACCAGGTCCCTGAACCGGTAGGTTTTGGAGCTTGTAGAAGGCTTCGGCACTTTGAGAGCTGCGGGTTGCGAGGAACCCTAAACCCTAAACCCTAAACCCTAAACCCTAAACCCTAAACCCTAAACCCTAACCCTAAACCCTAAACTCTTTTAGGGTGTGGAGACCCGGAGTTGAACACTTCGCCAAGGCCCAGGCCTGATTCGGCGTTGCCAGCACGAGACGTCTCTGCGCCCTCGTCGTCGTCGCCTGGACAAGGGTACCCTAAGCAAGCCCCAAACCGTTTAGGGTTTAGGGTTTAGGGTTTAGGGTTTAGGGTTTAGGGTTTAGGGTTTAGGGTTTAGGGTTTAGGGTTTAGGGTTTAGGGTTTAGGGTTTAGGGTTTAGGGCGCTGCATCCTATGAATCTTAATTTAAAACACCCTAAAGCCCTTACATTCATCGTCACCCCCCCCCCCCCCCCCCCCCCCCCCCGTGCCCCTAAATCCCAAAACTCATGTTACGTGCCCCGAACACTAGGCGCCCAAACTGGGCCAACAAACTGAGAGGCACGATGCTTCGAGCTCTATGCCAGATTCCCAATGGGAACCTGTTGGTAGGTACCTGAGCCCGAGCCCTGAACTCGCACGTCCACTGAACATTTCTCTTGGCACTTTAGAGATTAAGCAAATACCTCACATCTACATCAAACAAGTGTGTGTGTGTATATATATATATACATGTACATACACGTACACACATACATACTTGTATTTGCAGTTTCCTTCGACCTAGGTTATTGCCATCCGATTCGGAATTCAGAAAAAACAAACAACAGAGCAAAAACAACATTCCATAGACGAAGGAACAACAAGCCAGGATTTCCCACCCCGCCTCCCCGCTTCTTCTTGCCCCCTTTGGCGCGCTTGGCGCCCTTCTTACTGGGCCCCTCGTCTTCCTGGTGCCGGGTTTCCGGGGCTTGGGGTTTGGTACTTCGGGGATGGGGGTTCGGCTTGTCAGTTTCGAGTTTACAGCATCTATTTGGGGTTTTTTTAGTTTGGGGTAGCGAGCACTCATGTTGAAGAGAAAACCCCAACCCTCGCACCCTCCATCCCAAACATAGGCCGTGTCACTACCCTAAAACCCTCGACCCCTAAAACCTGTACAAACACCAAAATCCCGAAAGCCCTGAAACCCTCAAACCGCTAAAACCTTTGTACAAGAAGCCCCCAAGGAGCCCAAAACCCTGTTCCGCATTCTGAAACCTGAGTAATATTTTGGTTTTAGGGGTCTGAAGGTTTTGGGTTTGGGGCCTAGGCTTTATGTCTGAGGTGTCGTGTTTAGGGTTTAGGGCTTAGGGTTTAGGGCTTAAGGTTTAGGTTGCGCTCTGCGGACTTCAGAGCGCCCAGGCGGCCTCCTCCTCCACAGACTTCTTGGCGCCGCGCTTCTTTGTGGCGGCTTCGGCTGCTGCCTTTTGGCAGCGAAGCTTACCCGACGCGCGCTCGAATATGAGGTTCTTTTGTCGTCAAGAAGTCCACTTCCCTTGCAACCGAAGGGGGCTTTGCAGGGTTTTAGGGTTTAGGGCCCTGCGCACCCTACACCCTCAACCCCAAACGGTGTTGGCCAAGGGTTGATAAGGGTAGGCTCGGGGGCGAGGGGGGGGTGTCATGGGGCGCCCTGCACGCCTGCACCTCGCCTTCCATGGCCTTGGCGATGCCTGCACTATCTGCACTGGCTGCGCTTGAGCGCTGGCGCTTTGTTCGTTTGTTTGCGTATTTTATCTGTTTCTTTGTATTATCATATCATATCATATCATATCAAATTACATTACATTACATTCCATTACATTACATTACATTCCATTACATTACATTGCATTACATTACATGACATTACTTTGCACTACATTACATTACATTCCAGTACATGACATGACATTACATTAGGTTACAGTCTATTCTACTCTATTATAGCATATTCTATTACATTCTCTTATATTATATGTATAAACATATTTATATAATATATTTTTGTATATGTATATACTTCATTTTCTGGCGGATGCTTGTTGTGCTCTGGCCGACTTGAATCGGAGTTTTGAGGGTCTTGTAGAGTTCCGGCTGAGAGTTTCTGCTTCCAAGTCCTCAGCTAGATCTCCTGAACCGGGCGACGAAGAACGCAGGCACATGAACCGTCATGAACCGCACATCCCAAAACCCAAGCCAGACACCCCTAAACCCCGCAGCCACCCGGAACCCTCAGGCCCTGGCTCTGCCTTGGACGAAGCCAGTGCTTGCAGCCACGCGGTCCAAAACCACGGCATTGCCGGGCAGCCTCTTCCTTACAGGCTCAGTGCGGCACATTCATCGGAAACATCGGCGGTCAGGGTCATATCTAGGAAGTACCGGATGTAGAGTTTAAGGCTTCCGGCGTAGGGCCTCTAGGAGGGGATGCGGCTAGGGGCCCTTAGGGGTTTGGGGCTGGGGTAGTTTGGAATCAGAGCTTCGCACTTCGCACGGCTTCAGCAAGATAACCTGCTTGTGCTGAAGAGGTCGTCCACTTAGCACTTGGAAGAGGAGACGCCGTGTAGAGCCAGCGCCAGCCAACAAAACCGGAATACCAGCCGTGTAAACATAAGCCCTACACATCCCTGAGCCCTAAACCCGTGCACAAGTCCCAGACCTTGCACTTAAGATCCTCTGACAAACCCTGGCAAACTCCTTACACTCCAAACCATCAGGCCGATCAACAAAGAAACCCTGCCTCGCGAACCCCAGAATTTGAGCCTAAACCCCACATCATCTACGTTCAAAAGCTGCGCAGAACCCTAAACCCTAAACCCTCAACCCTAAACATCCCTAAACCCTCAACCCCTAAAGCCTGTAAGCGAAGCCCGGCGTCTGGCTTGAGAGCTGCAGGAGCAGCTCCGCAGCATCGGCGGCCTCGGCTGTCGTCTGCCCCTAAAGTTGGTTTGGGGTTTGGGGGGTTTCGGGGGTTTGGGGGTTGGGGGGTTGGGGGGTTTGGGGGTTTGGGGGTTTGGGGGTTTGGGGTTTCAGGTTTAGGCTTAGGGTTTAGGGTCTAGGATGTAGGGTTTAGGGCAGCTCCCTCTTACACTGCCTTGACATTCAGGGCCAAAATGGAAGGCACCATAGTTGAGAGACATGCCTGTGCGTTGTATTTCAGGATCTATCGATCATGTAAAGTGTAAAGCTTGTAGAAAACTCTAGGGCAAACCTTGGCATAGGGCTGGTGCAGATAAGCTTGCGCATCCTACACATCTGGAAGCAGGTTGCTGGAGCAGTGGCGCCAAGTGCTGCCTCCAAAAGAACCTCGCCTGTTGCCCCCGTTCGTATGAGCCCAGGCGCCGTCAGCGCATGCGGCAGCAAAGGCTGCGCATCGATCCACCCATCAGCCGACAGCGCATCGGTGATGGATGCCATCGCCGAGTCCACCAGGTGTGTGGCGATGAAGGCGCCGCCCAAGTTGTAGCCCGATGCCTGCAGAGAGCCGCAGCAAAAGTTTAACAGAGAGCCGATGCCTTCCTGCGAGGCTCCCAGCTTTTAAACCGCACCTTCTTTTACCGCAACTTCGTTGGCTGTGAACACTTTACGTGGGACGGCTAGATGTGGCGACAGGTACGCGATGCGGCTGTGCCCTTCTGCTCATATCGCATAGAGCCTCTGAGAGACGTCGCACGCGAGAAAATAAGACAGGACCTCTCTGGTGTTAGGTAGAGCCCTTCTCATGGCCAATAGCTCTTGCAGCTACACTTGCTTAGCTCCTGTGCTGGACCTTACACGGCCCTCCTTACACCCGAAACCTTTAGAAACGCAGCTCGTTGTATCCTTCCAGCCCTCTGTCTCGACTCCGAAACTCCTGACATCTCTTAACCCGGCCTTTCGTTGGGCCACCCACTCCTGACAGGAGATTGTGCCACTGGTGGGGTAGAGAAAAGAGGGTTTCAGGGCCTTGAGGGGGTTAGAGCTGGTTGGGGTTTTGAGGGGCCTAAACTTTTAGGGTTCTGAGCCCTGGGGCTCCCGCCCGCGGGCGGGCGAAAAGGGCCCACCCAAACTCCTCAAAACCCATAGGTGAGTGCTTCAAGCGGTCGCCTCAAAGTCCACTGCAACACTCCGAAACTCCAAAAGCCTTAGATGCCTAAAGTGCGCAACCCATACAGGCTTCCTCCCCCCCAAAAAAAAACTCCAAGACCCTGAAGCACCCACCAATGACAACAAACAGGGACAGACCTGCCACTCACCCCCCATCTAAAATTGTAACCCACCCCCACCACAGGAAAAAAGATTAACCTTGTAGGCATATTACCATTAGTATTGCTACCATCGCGGTTCAGATTTACAAACGTCTCCGAAGTATTCTTTTCTTATTCTTGGCCTTCTTGCTATGATTCAGTATTATTAGTATTTGCATTACCAGCATGATTTGTTCGTATGTAGTTCTTGTCTTGTCATGTTTGCTTCTCAAGTAGCAATCATTTTCAGCATCATCAGGTTAGGGAAGGCGACTGCGCCCTAAAGCACAGGGGAATCCTTGAGCGTGAGCCCAGATGACTTTGCGGCTGCAGCGGTAAGGTAGCCATTGGCTTCAAAGAAGCCTTGAGATGGCCGGTTGAGTGTAGGGTTTGGGATGTTCCCCCTTATACGAACCGTCCTTAGTAGGGGTTCTAACAGGGGGTACTATAATCCCTGTGAAGGACTGTTGGTATAAGGGGGGACATCCCAAGTTTAGGCCCAGGGTTCCAGGGTTCCAGGTCTCCGGGCTTCAGGATGGTGGGGTTTAGTGCTTCAGAACCCCAAACCCTAAACCCTTAAACCCTTATACCCTAAACCCTAAACCCGAAACCCAGATGAGCCAGGGTCGGAGCAGGAAAGACCGGTAAGGGTCAGCCACCCGCCCGAGGGCAGACTTCATGTTGATGAAACTAAGGACCGGGCATGGGGAGTTTCCAGAAATGAGGGCACTCCTTTGCAATTACCCCCCCAAGTATAGAAGTATAGCAGCCTTCACACAAGAACCACATATGAAAATAGACTTTCTGCCCGAAAGCGGAAACCTTCAAGTACCAAGAGACATCCTGCACTGTAGGATGCCCAAACCGCAGAAGCCCCAACCCTTCAGCCCGTTCACAAAGGTCTAGGGTCTAGGGTCTAGGGTTTAGGGTTTAGGGTTTAGGGTTTAGGGTTTTTGGTTTAGCGTTCCGGGAGCCCCAAGACCCCTTGATTAGGGGATGGGCCCGTAAAGTACATCGAGGACACTATTCGGAAGTAGGGCAGATGCTCCTAAACGAAAGGGTTTAGGGTTTAGGGTTTAGGGTTTAGGGTTTAGGGTTTAGGGTTTAGGGTTTAGGGTTTAGGGTTTAGGGTTTAGGGTTTAGGGTGCATATGCTAGGGTGTGGCTAAGCTCCAGGGCTTGGGAAGTTAGGATTTCGAGGTCCAGCCGGCCCAACTGCTTCCCAGCCACCGTCAACCTTGTTCGCCTCGGCTTCGGTGTACGCTTTGGGCGTAAACGTCGAGCCCTGCAGCTTCCCGAGCACCACCTGTCCAGATTCGGAGAAATAAGCTCTACCTTAAGAAGCCAGAGCCCACTTTTTTTGTAGGTTCTTACTCTAAAACCCCCTTGTAGGATTCTTAGGTGACCTACAAAGGGGTCTTCAGGTCAAGGGAAGCAGGGCCTACTCTAGGTCCGAGTATACAAAGGAACGCCCCCAACACCCACACCATCCAGCACGGCTCTCCAGGCACCCCTGCTCCCTCCACAATCCTCGAACACTCACGACTCAGGACCCTGCGCGCGGAGCTGATCCAACTTACGGGGGCGAGCTGTTGGGGGTCTTGCTGGAGAGTATACAGCTTGGGGGCCCATTAAGATGATGGGATGCCTCCTCCTTAATCAGCTTCTGCACGGCATTGGGCAGGAGGTCGGCGTCGAATCCATGCCTGCTGCTCTTCGGCACTTTGGCAGTCGCTTCGGCTTCGGGCTTACAGGTTTTGTTTAGGCCGGATGCCATGGTGGCAGAATAGACATTACGCCATTACACCGCGACAACGCCTTCTTCCTCTGTAGACTATCGCGACCCGAAGCCCCTGAACCACCCATGCCGCTGACTCTGCACCCACTGCGCCTCTCACTACGCCTATCAATTCTCACACCTGATCTACATTCAGGGTGAGCTTTGCTATGGAAGTGCATGGTGTGGGGTTTATGGGGATCGCGGCAGAGTGTATTGTCTGCATTCGCTTGCAATTTAGACATTATGGTGAAACACTGCGCCTTTCACTGCAATCTGAGCGTTATTGCTGCAATGTTCCTCGCTACCCTCTTGGAATCCCACAGTCTCTCCTTGTCATCTCGAGTCAGTAGCTTCGGGCCCTCACGGACGGAATTTCAGAGGGTATCCAGGAGTTCGTGCTAGGACAGCAACCCCTCAAAGCTCACAATGCCCAAAGTGTCTAGGGGCGTTAACGTTCAGGTAGCCCTATCAACCCTAAACCCTAAACCCTATAAACACTAAACCCTAAACCCCAAACCCGAAGGTACCTAAACCCCCAACCAATTGAATAGCTGAGGACCCGCGCCGGGCACTCAACTGCGCCAGCGACACGGGCTGGGTCGCCCCGCGAAGGGCCCCGCGAACGCGCGCCTGCGCAAGAGTTTCAGGTTTAGGGTCAGGGGATTTAAGGCTTCAAGGGCTTTGGGGCTTCACTTGCAACTTGAGGGTGCAGAGGCTTTAGGGACGTGCAGCCTTCCGGCGTCGGGTGCAGTTACACACACCGAGACATGTTCGGGCAGGGCTTAGTGTCCAGGGCTCCTCATGTTTAGGGTTTAGGGCTAGAGTCGATTCTGGGTGCAGGGGATAAGGCCTTGAGCTTTCAGCTTCGAGGACTTGGAGAAGTGATGGCATTGGGATTTCCGGGCTTGCCGCTTCCTTCTGGTGATTCGGGGTCCCCGAGATTCCGAATGCCCAGCCCTCCATACCCGCCTCCACGCGGGTGGCGTACGAGCCGGTGTACACAGCGTTCTGCCGAATCACCGCCTCATGCTTGGGTTGAATAGTTTCTCCTTTCATTTCGCATTGCGAGTTGTTTGTTGCTGCTCATCAGAGACAGCATACATAAGACTCAAGCCCAAGTAGAGGGCCTAGAGTTGGCGCATGAAACTCACCTCCAGCATCCCCCTAGCCACCACCCCAAAGCCTCCGTCGAGGACAGGAGCACCAAGACGGAGTTGCGGATGTAGTCGGCTGGCAAGTTGTATCGACCTAAGACTCGATGCTTGAACTCCAGTTCAGTGTCTGGATGCGTTTGAGGTTCACTTGGCGTGTGGGAGGTAATGGGATGTGCAGCAAAAGCCTGTGGCCTTATTTTGGGAACTAGGCTCAGCTTGGGCGTAGTCGGGAAGTTTAGGGCTTTGATGCTCATGATGCGCGGGGCTTTGCCAGCTGATGCTCATGGCAAGGCCGGTGCGCATCATGAGCATCAGCAAGCTACTAGCCTGGAGTCCCAGCTGAAGCTGCGGGCTGGCTTGCCGATGCTCATGATGTGCGGGCTGTGTCAGCTTTGAGGCGGCACTTGCTTGCTCTACGGCCTCAGGGTTGAGGTCCACCATGGCGTCATCTGCCATCACTGCCGATGCAGTGTTCAATGCATCTGCGGTGGCGGCCAGCATGCAGCATCCGCCGTGCCGCGGCCTTCCTTTCCTTGTGCGAAACTCCTGCGTGATGCGCGCCGGGCTTTGCCAGCTGAGGCTCCGGGCTGGCTTGCTGATGCTCATGATGCTCTGCCCCCGGGTTGCAGGGTGTTGTTTTCTTTGCAGGGTTATTAAGGGTTTAAGAATTTCGAAAGTGACGCTTCGGTGTTGTAGGTTCTGAAAAGTCAGAGGCGCCTTATTCCACACCCACCCACCTGCGCGCGCCTAAGTTCTAAGGTCCCGAAGCCTCACCAGTTAAGGAACAAGATGCTTGCAATGTCCGACACCGCCAGCGAGCCAGCTTCCTCAAGGCTCTCCTCTATCCTCGGTTGCTCTTGAGTTCAGGCCGAGGCCGTGCGGAAGCTCTTCCATGGACCCCGAAGAGAAAGCATTGTATTCAGTGCTTCGTCGTGGTCGCTGTCTCGTCAGGAAGGAGTAGTATAGTCGTCGTAGCTGGTCATCGTAGGTAGTGGTTGTAGTATAGTAGTGGTAGTGGTAGTCGCAGCAGTCGTAGTAATCGTAGTCGTCGTCGTCGTCGTCGTCGTCGTCGCGGTCGCGGTCGCGGTCGCGGTCGCGGTCGCGGTCGCGGTCGCGGTCGCGGTCGCGGTCGCGGTCGCGGTCACGGTCGCGGTCGCCGCCATCGTCGTCGTTTCCCTGCCAGCTGTAACCATGATCACATCGTTACAACTCTGAGGAAGCTGCAAAACAGCCCCTGCAATTTTGGGCTTCACCGAGCATCTCCTGCGCGATGGACAGGAGGTACTGCTGAGAGAACCTGGGTCACCAGTTTCTAATTCCGAAAGACATGACAAGACAGAGCAGCAATTGGATCGGATTCGGCTCGCACAGGTCGCCTTTCCAGTGTTCAGTCCAGGTCTCTGCCCTGCCGAAATGCTTTTAGGACCATTCCATGGTAGCATGTCTGTGGGTCGTGACGTGGACCAGTTGGTGGCCTTTTGAATTGGTTCACCGAGAAGGAGGGAGGATGTCTATGAAAGCCTTTGCAGGAGTCATCTCATCTTGCTTGTGTGCAACTTTGCGAAGAAGATCGGTGTTAACAGAAGCCAGGCAGCAGATCGTTGTGGATTTTGTGCAAGGAGTTGTGCTTGCGCAGCGCCTGCATGGCAGGTAACGGGCAGGGTTAGGAGTTAAATTTCCAGAGATCAATTGGGTTTGTGTTGTATTGGGGGGGGCGGGGGGGGGGGGCGGGCGACGGGCGACAGGTGTTGGGATCAGGGTATGTTTCGCGGGTATGTTTCGGGGGTATGTTTCGGGTATGTTTCGCGGCATCATGAGCTACTTTACCTGCAATTTCGGGGGTATGTTACGGGGTATGTTTTTCGCGGGTGTGCAACCCGTGTGCAACCCGTGTGCCCTTCTTAAACCTGGGCCCCCCCCAAAACACACAAACCCAAATTAAGGTTCAGGGTTCATGCCACAAAACGCCCAAGAGAAGGAAGCGTACTTGACCCCGAAGGTGCGATCTCATGTCTTGTGAAGATTCTCTTCAGGGTTTGGGGCCCCTGAACCCTAAACCCTAAACCCTAAACCCTAAACCCTAAACCCCAAGCCCCAAGCCCCAAACCCTAAATCCAAAACCCTAAACCCTAAAGCCTTACAGGGACTCGCGGCTTCAAGGGGCCGGGGGCGAAAGAGCTCGGATGGGCCTCAACACGCACTTCGCAGTGCTCCAGAGCAACGCCCACCTGGTAGGGTTTAGGGTTTAGGGTTTAGGGTTTAGGGTTTAGGGTTTAGGGTTTAGGGTTTAGGGTTTAGGGTTTAGGGTTTAGGGTTTAGGGTTTAGGGTTTAGGGTTTAGGGTTTAGGGTTTAGGGTTTAGGGTTTAGGGTTTAGGGTTTGGGTTTTGGGTTTGGGTTTGTTTGGGTTTGGGGTTTGGGGTTTGGGGTTTTGGGGTTTGGGGTTTGGGGTTTGGGTTTAGGGTTACGAGATGATTAGAGCCACAGGGCAGGGGTCCCCAATGATGAGTTTTTTTTTTTTTTTTTTTGCGTCCCGGCTTTGTGTCTCGGATTTTGGGGCAGTCTTGGGGGGAGCTTTCCTCGCCCCCTTAGCCTGAGACGCAAACAAAACGCAAAACAAACGCAAAGCAAACGCAAAACAAACGCAAAACAAACGCAAACAAAACGCAAAAAAAAGCAAACACACACTGTGTTTGGCATGTTTTATCATTTCTGCTTACCCCCCTCCCTCTCCCAAAACGCACAAAAAAAACGCAAACATGTCACAAAACAAAC
>CAJNDS010002111.1:65000-81357 GCA_905221605.1 Symbiodinium natans
GGCCTTCTGGGCCTGCATAGACTTGGCAGGGTCTGGATGGAGCATGGGGAGATCACTCAGATGCCTTTTGCTTGTTGGAGCTGCCGCATTCCCACAGAAATTCAGCCATCCGCGAGTTGGGCATGGAGGAACTGCGAAGAACCCGACTGCACATGCAGAGGGTAGAACATCAAACTTTGAAACCTACACCTTGAAACCTAAACCTCAAACCCTAAAGCCTAAACCTCAACCTTCTACAGCTGGGCACCTCCATCAGCTGCTGCTGCAGCGCACGGATGGCGTCCATGGCTTTGATGTTGGGGTGGAAGGGGGGGGTTCAGGTTTCGGGTCTTAGGGGCGGCAAACAGAGGTTTGGGGTCTTGGGGTTTGGGAAGGATGTTGAGAAGACGCCTTGTCTTGGGGTTTCACATGCTTCGAGCTCAGGCAGGCAGGTAGCTGGGCCTCCGAGGAACCAGGGTTTAGGGTTTAGGGTGTCGGGTGTAGGGTTTAGGGTTTAAGTTTTGGGTTTAGGCGACTGTTGTTGGGTGAGCAGCGTTCCCGGTAGTCACGTCACACTTGCTGTAGCCAGCCGCAGAAGGTCAAGTGAAGGAACTTGCAGCCCCCCCCGGCCCCGACCCCACGAGGTCATTCATTCGCATTGCTAACAAAGGCTGAACAGGTGGAGCCTTTTAAAGGAATGTATTGGACAATGGCTGCGAGGCCTGCATGTCGCCAATGCGGGGGACTCTTGTTTGACTCTCTGGCGCCGAGATAACGGGCGGCGAGCTCCAAGCGTGGCTGCAGCCAAACCTCTGGAACTGCTGTGGGGGGGGGGGGCTTTAGGGTTTAGGGTTGAGTGCGTAGGGCTTCTGACCCTAAACCCTAAAACCGTATAGAGGGTTTGGGTTTCAAGGCCTTGCGCCCGGGCTCAAGGTGTAAGGTTTAGGAGGCTTTTGGGCCTTTGAAGCATTACCCCAAATGGAATAGAATCCTTTAAGGGACCCCCCAAATAGGGTACGGCGACCCCCATGTGGCAGACTCTGTGAATTCAAGATACTCTAGGACCCCCTACCCAAACACCCCCACTAACCCCCCCCCCAAAAAAAATAAAAGAATGCACAAATCAGTGGCTTAAGTGCAGGTTCTTGTTGGCCGCATTTGGCGCAGTTCAGGCGGGGAAGCAAAACGATGCTCCTGATGCTCCGGAAGGCTCCGGGCTGTCCCGACCCAGCTGATGCTGATGCTCGGGCTTTGGGGTGACAAAGTTTGCGGCAGCCTCGGAAGGCTCCGGGCTGTCCCAGCTGATGCTCATGATGCTCGCATCTTGGGGTCATAAGGTTTGGGGGCTGTCCATGCTGATGCTCGTGATGCTGGGGCTTCGGGGTGAGAAGGTTTTGCAGCAGTCTCGGCTGGTGCTCCTGATGCTCCGGAAGGCTCCGCAGCTGATGCTCATGATGCTCGCGCTTTTGTGTTGTGTAAGGTTTGGGGGCTGTCCCAGCTGATGCTCATGATGCGCGGGCTTTGGGGTCACAAGGTTTGCGGCAGTCTCGGCTGGTGCTCCTGATGCTCCGGAAGGCTCCGGGCTGTCCCAGCTGATGCTCATGATGCTCGCGTTTTTGTGTTTTAAGGGGGGCTGTCCCAGCTGATGCTCATGATGCGCGGGCTTTGGGGTCACAAGGTTTGCGGCAGTCTCGGCTGGTGCTCCTGATGCTCCGGAAGGCTCCGGGCTGTCCCAGCTGATGCTCTTGATCGCCGGCTTTGGGGTCACAAGGTTTGCGGCAGTCTCGGATGGTGCTCCTGATGCTCCGGAAGGCTCCGGGCTGTCCCAGCTGATGCTCATGATGCGCGGGCTTTGGGGTCACAAGGTTTGCGGCAGTCTCGGCTGGTGCTCCTGGCTCCGGAAGGCTCCGGGCTGTCCCAGCTGATGCTCATGATGCGCGGGCTTTAGGGTCACAAGGTTTGCGGCAGTCTCGGCTGGTGCTCCTGATGCTCCGGAAGGCTCCGGGCTGTCCCAGCTGATGCTCTTGATGCGTGCGGCAGTCTCGGCTGGTGCTCCTGATGCTCCGGAAGGCTCCGGGCTGTCCCAGCTGATGCTCATGATGCTCGCGTTTTTGTGTTTTAAGGGGGGCTGTCCCAGCTGATGCTCATGATGCGCGGGCTTTGGGGTCACAAGGTTTGCGGCAGTCTCGGCTGGTGCTCCTGATTCTCCGGAAGGCTCCGGGCTGTCCCAGCTGATGCTCATGATGCTCGCGTTTTTGTTCTTTAAGGTTTGGGGGCTGTCCCAGCTGATGTTCATGATGCGCGGGCTTTGGGGTCACAAGGTTTGCGGCAGTCTCGGCTGGTGCTCCTTATGCTCCGGAAGGCTCCGGGCTGTCCCAGCCGATGCTCATGATGCTCGCGCTTTTGTGTTTTAAGGTTTGGGGGCTGTCCCAGCTGATGCTCATGATGCGCGGGCTTTGGGGTCACAAGGTTTGCGGCAGTCTCGGCTGGTGCTCCTAATGCTCCGGAAGGCTCCGGGCTGTCCTAGCTGATGCTCATGATGCTCGCGGTTTTGTGTTTTAAGGTTTGGGGCTGTCCCAGCTGATGCTCATGATGCGCGGGCTTTGGGGTCACAAGGTTTGCGGCAGTCTCGGCTGGTGCTCCTGATGCTCCGGAAGGCTCCGGGCTGTCCCAGCTGATGCTCATGATGCTCGCGGTTTTGTGTTTTAAGGTTTGGGGGCTGTCCCAGCTGATGCTCATGATGCGCGGGCTTTGGGGTCACAAGGTTTGCGGCAGTCTCGGCTGGTGCTCCTGATGCTCCGGAAGGCTCCGGGCTGTCCCAGCTGATGCTCATGATGCGCGGGCTTTGGGGTCACAAGGTTTGCGGCAGTCTCGGTTGGTGCTCCTGATGCTCCGGAAGGCTCCGGGCTGTCCCAGCTGATGCTCATGATGCTCGCGTTTTTGGGTTTTAAGGTTTGGGGGCTGTCCCAGCTGATGCTCATGATGCGCGGGCTTTGGGGTCACAAGGTTTGCGGCAGTCTCGGCTGGTGCTCCTGATGCTCCGGAAGGCTCCGGGCTGTCCCAGCTGATGCTCATGATGCTCGCGTTTTTGGGTTTTAAGGTTTGGGGGCTGTCCCAGCTGATGCTCATGATGCGCGGGCTTTGGGGTCACAAGGTTTGCGGCAGTCTCGGCTGGTGCTCCTGATGCTCCGGAAGGCTCCGGGCTGTCCCAGCTGATGCTCATGATGCTCGCGTTTTTGGGTTTTAAGGTTTGGGGGCTGTCCCAGCTGATGCTCATGATGCGCGGGCTTTGGGGTCACAAGGTTTGCGGCAGTCTCGGCTGGTGCTCCTGATGCTCCGGAAGGCTCATGATGCTCGCGTTTTTGGGTTTTAAGGTTTGGGGGCTGTCCCAGCTGATGCTCATGATGCGCGGGCTTTGGGGTCACAAGGTTTGCGGCAGTCTCGGCTGGTGCTCCTGATGCTCCGGAAGGCTCCGGGCTGTCCTAGCTGATGCTCATGATGCTCGCGGTTTTGTGTTTTAAGGTTTTGGGCTGTTCCAGATGATGCTCATGATGCGCGGGCATATTGGGGTCACACAAGGTTTGCGGCAGTTATCGATAGGTGCTCTATGATGCTACGGAAAGATCCGGGCTGGTCCCAGCGATGCTCAGGATGCTCGCGTTTTTGGGTTTTAGGTTGGCGGGCTCTCGTCCAGCTGATGCCATGATGCGGCGGCTCTTTGGGGTCACAAGGTTCGGCAGTCTCGGTGGTGCTCCTATGCTCCGGAAGGCTCCGGGCTGTCCTAGCTGATGCTCATGATGCTCGCGGTTTTGTGTTTTAAGGTTTGGGGCTGTCCCAGCTGATGCTCATGATGCGCGGGCTTTGGGGTCACAAGGTTTGCGGCAGTCTCGGCTGGTGCTCCTGATGCTCCGGAAGGCTCCGGGCTGTCCCAGCTGATGCTCATGATGCTCGCGTTTTTGTGTTTTAAGGGGGGCTGTCCCAGCTGATGCTCATGATGCGCGGGCTTTGGGGTCACAAGGTTTGCGGCAGTCTCGGCTGGTGCTCCTGATGCTCCGGAAGGCTCCGGGCTGTCCCAGCTGATGCTCATGATGCTCGCGTTTTTGGGTTTTAAGGTTTGGGGGCTGTCCCAGCTGATGCTCATGATGCGCGGGCTTTGGGGTCACAAGGTTTGCGGCAGTCTCGGCTGGTGCTCCTGATGCTCCGGAAGGCTCCGGGCTGTCCCAGCTGATGCCCATGATGCTCAAGGTTTGGATCTGCTGGATTTCGCGTTTAGGGTTTAGGGTTTCCGGGTGCAAAAGCAATGGCCAGGTTCCTTCCGTACCTCGAGCCCCAGAACGTTTTTGTTAGGCGTAGGGCTTAGGGTTTAGGGCTGAGGGCGAAAGTTCTTAGGCTTTAAAGCCCTGTAGCGCACAAGCTTTCCTTAGAGGTTCAAGGGCAGTTTGAGAAGTAGAGTTAGAAGTATAGTAAGTATAGTTAGAAAGGCCCCACTTCGGGTACTAAACCCTACTTATAACTTGGGGTGACAAGGGTTTGGGGAAGCCTCGGCTTGGGCTACAAGCTGTCTCAGCTGATGCTCACGATCCTGGGGCTCCTCTGCTTGCCAAATTTAAGCTCCCTTAGCCCTCGACGCTTGAAGGGCCTGCAAACTTAAAACATGCCAAAGCCTTAAGTCCCAAACCGCAGCTTCAGGAAGCCTAGTCCGAACCATCCTGACACCCACGAACCCTGTTGGGATACTGGGTAGCGTTTTAGGAGGGGGGGGGGTGGGATACTAGGCAGGGTCTCAGGGTTTTTGCGGTCTAGGAGGGTCGGGTGGCGGATCGTATTAAGGGCTTGGTGCGAGCCACGGGCCTCAAAGGCTTCCAGGAGGTTCATGTCAGCGCCCGCCTTTGGAGCCTTTCAGGAGAAGCTTTGAGGGTTTTGTCGGGTGTGGAGGGGATTGCGTGAGGTTGGTTGTGTGAGTGTATGTGAGTGTCGAGCGTGATGGCCTATCATTCGTGGGATGCTAGGGCGACGTGCGGCATAATGATTGCAATGGCTCTTCTGAGTGTTGCGACAACTACAGTATCATTGGCTGCATTCGGAAATTCACACTGCCTCCTGGTTTGGAAACGTAGGATTCGAGGGTTCAGGGCCCAGCGGACGGTCAAGGGGAGGTGAATGCAATTCAGTGGCCTAAAGGCTTCGGTGGAGAGAATAGCCAGGAAATCTATCAAAAGTGTGGTGTTGTGTGGATGCTGCGTGCGCACTCTCAATATAGCCGTAACATAGCCGTGCAATTTCTTCAGAAAGGGCAGGGCCTGCATGCTGGAATCCTCGGCCGAGGCTTCTGCTTGTGGTGGTGGCAGCAGGTACCTGCCAAGGCTGGTGGAACCAGCGCGCCAGCTGCTAAAGGCAACCGTTCCACCTCTTCTCGCCCTGAACCTTACTGAATGTGCGAAGGGAAGCTGGCTGTCCAGAGCTTTCCCCTCGTTAGCAGCTGTCGATGCTCGTGCTCGTCAATCACTGTCAATTGATGTTTTGCGCACAGGGCGTATGGATGTGATTGGAGCGATTCCTCATACACCGCGTTCGTCATGTGGAGTGCGCTGTACAGTCAAGTATTCCGGGCGTCGTAAGCATATTTCGTCGGGCGCGCCAGTGTCTTACTGCTTACTAAGGCTATCAGAACTCAGCCGTCCTAAACCCCAAACCCTAAACCCTAGACCCTAAACCCTAAACCCTAGACCTTAAAACCCATCATCAGAACCCCGAAGCCGAAAAACCCTGCGCAGGGCGCATCTCTCGCAGCTGCGCGACGGCTGCGTCGGCCAGCCAGTCGAGGGCAGGGTCGCCAGGCTCAGCCGGCGGAGCCTGAAGGCGCCCCGAGCCGTGGTTAAGGGTCTTGGGTTTAGGGTTTAGGGTTTAGGGTTTAGGGTTTAGGGTTTAGGGTTTAGGGTTTAGGGTTCCAGGTTAGATTTGTCAGGGTTTTACTGGGTTATACAGTAGCCTCTTCAATGCGCCCCTGTTGTACTCACTTACAGGGTTGGACTTTAAAATTCTCTGAAGCCCTAACCCCTAAACCCTAAACCCTAAACCCTAAACCCTAAACCCTAAACCCTAAACCCTAAACCCTAAACCCTAAACCCTAAACCCTAAACCCTAACCCTAAACCCTAAACCCTAAACCCTAAACCCTAAACCCTAACCAAAATCAGATCCTCTTGGCTTATGAGCGATCCCTGGAGTTGGGGATCAGGCAGTCGCTGTGCACGTCGGCTTAGATGGGGTTTAGGGTTTAGGATTTAGGGTATAGCTGGTGCTCCTGATGCTACGGAAGGCTGTCCCAGCTCATGCTCAGGATGCAAGGGCATTGGGGGTGACAAGCTTTGCGGCAGTCTCGGCTGGTGCTTCTGATTCTCCGGAAGGCTCCGGGCTGTCCCAGCTGATGCTCATGATGCTTGGGCATTGGGGTGACAAACTTTGCGGCAGTCTCGGCTGGTGCTTCTGATTCTCCGGAAGGCTCCGGGCTGTCCCAGCTGATGCTCATGATGCTTGGGCATTGGGGTGACAAGCTTTGCGGCAGTCTCGGCTGGTGCTTCTGATGCTCCGGAAGGCTCCGGGCTGTCCCAGCTGATGCTCATGATGCTTGGGCATTGGGGTGACAAGCTTTGCGGCAGTCTCGGCTGGTGCTTCTGATGCTCCGGAAGGCTCCGGGCTGTCCCAGCTGATGCTCATGATGCTTGGGCATTGGGGTGACAAGCTTTGCGGCAGTCTCGGCTGGTGCTTCTGATGCTCCAGAAGGCTCCGGGCTGTCCCTGATGCTCATGATGCTAGAACAATCCCAACACCCCAGGATCCTCAATGCAATTTAAGGTATATCCCTTACTTAAGGGGCATGTGGCTCTCTGGGTAAACCCTCGACCCCGAACGCCTCTTGGGCTGCTTCAGCGCGGAGGGCTACCGTCAGCTCGAGACGCCGGAAGTCCTGGCAATCTGCCTGAGATCTGCGGTCTTGTAAGGTTTGAGGCTGAGGCTTTTGAGTTTCGGTGTTAAACTTAGATGGCTTTGGTGTTTAAGGATTGAAAATCCGCACCTGGGTGCGAGAAAGGAAGGAATTAACTTTTGTTTGCGCCCGAGCTTAGGATGTGGTGGGCCTCAGGTGTTCGACCGAATGAACCCCCCCCAGCACCCAAAACCCTACTGCACCTCCATTTTGCACCAGCAGATCTAAGCCACCGACACCCTAGTGCTAGACCGCCCATTGGGGTCTGGGATCGGGCAACTTTACAGCGTGTTTAGGGTTTAGGGTTTAGGGTTTAGGGTTCAGGGTTTAGGGTAAACCCCTAAACCCCTAAACCCTAACCCCTAAACCCTAAACCCTAAACCCTAAACCCTACTAAACCCTAAAGCCTAAAGCCTAAAGCCTAAAGCCTAAAGCCTAAAAGCCTAAAGCCTAAAGCCTAAAGCCTAAAGCCTAAAGCCTAAAGCCTAAAAGCCTAAAGCCTAAAGCCTAAAGCCTAAAGCCTATAAAGCCTAAAGCCTAAAGCCCTAAACCCTAAACCCCAACCCCTCAACCCCTCAACCCTAACGCCACCCCTCCACCTCTGTTGTGTAGCGGTTGAGCTGCAGAGCCTGCCCACCGCCCCCTGAAAGGGGTCGCCAAACCCCAGATTAGAGGTCCTTTTCACTTCCTGGCCCAGCCCTCTGGCCCTGGCCCTGGCCCTGGCCCTGGCCCTGGCCCTGGCCCTGGCCCGGCCCTGGCCCTGGCTGGCCCTGGCCCTGCCCTGGCCTGGCCTGGGGGCCCATTCCAGGCCTTAAACCCTTCCAGTAGGCAGAGAGGGCCCTTCGGCCCAGACCGTCCCCTGCGCAAACTTGAGGGCGGGCCTTTTGCCTTCTGCCCCAAGTGACGACTGTTCCTCATCTCTGTTTCTCTCTCCTCTCTATCTCTCTCTCTCTCCTCTCTCTCTCTATCTCTCTCTCTCTCTCTCTCTCTCTCTCTCTCTCTCTCTCTCTCTCTCTCTCTCTCTCTCTCTCTCTCTCTCTCTCTCTCTCTCTCTCTCTCTCTCTCTCTCTCTCTCTCTCTCTCTCTCTCTCTCTCTTTCTCTCTTTCTCCTTCTCCTCGCTCTGCTCCTCGTCCTTCTCTAGCTCCACATCTCTCTCTCTCTCTCTCTCTCTCTCTCTCTCTCTCTCTCTTTCTCTTTATCCTTCTCTGTCAACCTTTTTAGAACCAGCAAACCACCTCCGAGTCCGAGGAGGGCCGGCGATGCGCCTTCCGGGAGTAGTCGGTTACACTTTGATTGGGTAAGAGAAAGCTCCCACCCACCCGACCTCCAGCCGAGCTGTCCTCAAAAGCCTCAGCATATCAGATATTGATGCCCCCTTTTTTTATCCTATTTTTATTTTTTGAGTAATATCGAAAAACTCGGAAGTCGACCGCTTGAAGAGCTTCTCGCTCAGCGGGTACGTGAACGAGGTCGTGTGACCTGCCCAAAAAAACATGCAAAATCCGACGACGAATAGAACTTTCTAAAGCATACAATTTCAAGGCCCCCGCCAACTTTGGCAAAGGTCACGTAGTGGCTTGCCTCCCACGTGCCCACACAAGCACTACGGCACGACGAATGATTAATTTGGTGACCATGAAGACATAAATAGAGCAAACAAAAAAAGGAAGCCTTGTACCCGCGGAGTTCGGCGTTTGCTTTCGCCTCACACGAAAGCAAACACACCGCACGCGAACGAACGCCCGCCCACACCTCTCCGTCCCTCAACAACTCCCATCCAGGCGTCCCATCCTCGTCCAGCAGCTCCTGCTGACGCTTTTTTGCAGCGTTCAGTTCCTCCTTTGCCGCCTGCAACCAAGGACTGCACACACACACACACCCACACTCTTCAAACCCTCCCACCCAAAGCACGGTCCTTTCTCTCCCGGTTTTGTTGGTCGCGTACTCGCATGCCCTTGGCAAAGACACGTTTACGCACGTTAAAAACAAAACTAACAAACATCGCATGACGAGCACAGCAAATTGAGAACCCCACGCAGCGCCAGCAGTGCTGAGGCTTTCCGTCTTTCTTCTTCTTCAACTTGGAGACATACGGCCCGCACTCCAGGAACTCAGCCAACGAGTACAACCACATCCCGTATCATCACTATCTCGCCAGCCTCACCCCCTTCCCCACTCCTTTCCCAGCCCTCTGAGACGAGAACGTTCTCACACTCGTACGCCTTCCAGGCCTTCCAGGAGAAACAAAAAATACCAAATCGTTGCTCCCACACGCATCATCCACGTACTCCTGCCTCATCCTCTTCGGCGTCTGGCTCTGCGGCAGAGGCCTCCACGCAAACACGCATACGGCAACCACGCACACACAAACACGCACACACAAAACTAACAAAAAACACATAACGAGCACAGCAAATTGAGAACCCCACGCAGCGCCAGCAATGCTGGGGCTTTCCGTCTTCCTCCTTCTTCAGCTCCGAGACGTACTCCCCGCGCTCCGAGAACTTTAGGGTTTAGGGTTTAGGGTTTAGGGTCATGCCCCCAAAGCCTCTTGCAGTTACACGCGTCATTCATTGGTTGCATCGGTGCCGTGGTATGCGAAACTTTGTCAAGACGCTGTGAGCCCCAATGTACAACAAACAGGATACCATGGATGCTGCGAAAGCAATCATCCGAAACGAAGAAAAGCATCTCGCCTTACCAGTAAGGCCTGATCTTTGTGTGCAAAGAGCAGGACAGCTGCATGTCGACTAACGTAAGTGCTTTATTTAGCCGCCCGCGCTGTGTTCTACAGCAAATTGTCAAGGTGTCTGGCGGCATGGCCGTCGAGTTTGGTGTGGCGGTGTGGGGAAGCGATACCGGAAAAGAGAAGGCATCTTGCCCTGTCCGCACGCGGATTGGCTAGCGACCGGGAACAAAGTGAATGGCTGTGATAGTTGAATGGAGATGTAGAGAGGGAAGCATTAGAGCTTCATTCCATGCACCTTAGTGGACAGTTCCTGTCTGGTTCAGTCCTCTCGCTTCGTAGTAGGTAGTGTGGACAGCTGCTTCTATGCCTGCGAGGCCCTGGGACTCACCAGTGGCTTGGTATGCAAGCTTAAAGCGATAGACTGCGTGGAGCACGATTTGCAGGAAATCCTTTCAACTAGTGGATTTGTAGGCCATGTGCTTTTGTTGTCCTTTCCTTTTTCTTTTTTTTTTTGGGGGGGGGGGGAAGGCCGGGGTTTTTACAGGCTAGCTAAACAGGATGCGCCGGGGGCATTCGGCATCGCAGCTTGAAGCAGAATCATCCCCTTCCCCTCCCCCCCCCTTCCGGAGCATGTACTGCTGGCCTCCACAAGCCAACTTGAATTTGTCAGGTGCAAATGTGGTAAGAGTGTTTTTTTTTTGCTGCGGGTGCTTTTTTGTTGCGGGTGCGGGGCACGTTTTTTTTTTGCTGCGGGTGCGGGGGGGGCGTTTTTTTTGTTTGCTGCGGGTGCGGGGGCGCGCTGTTTTTTTGCTGCGGGTGCGGGGGCGCGTTTCTTTTTTTGTTGCGGGTGCGGAGCGTTTTTGCTGTTTTCTCTATTTTTTACTATAAACACCTCTATTTTCTCTAATTTTTAATAGGGGAACCTCTTTCTTCTCTATATTTGAATGTGGAAACCTCTATTTTCACTGCATTTAGTATGAAAACCTCTAGATTTTCTAATTTCTCTATACTTTAATACGAAAACCTCTCTTTCTCTATATTTTATAACGAAAACCTGTATTTCTCTCTATTTGGTCTATATCGTCATAGTTTTCCTCTATATTTAATGAGGAAGACATGAGAGAGGAATGCATGAGAAACTAATTCTCTGTGTTATCTCAATATGTGACTTGCAATTAAAAGTGTTTTTGTTCCTCTTGTCCTATTTTAATCGAAAGCCCATTATTTTCTCTGTCTCTGAATCGGCAAACCTCCATATTCTTAAAATTTGAACATGAAAACCTCTATTCTCTATATTTGAATATCAAGACCTCTACATTTTAATATGAAAACACTTTGTGTTTTCGCTATATTTTCGTATGAAAACCTCTATTTCCTCTATGTTGTCATAGGAAACCTCTAATTTCTCTTTATTGTATAGCGAAAACCTCTATTGTTCTATAGTTTACTATTTTGTCAGTATTTTCAGACTTCTCTGTATTTCACGAGGAAGACATGAGAGAGGAATACATGAAAAGCTAATTCTCTATTTTGTCATAAGAGTACATGCATTATCTCTATCTGCGACTCGTAGACAACAAGTGTTTTTGTTCATGTCTATTTTCTCGATTCTTTACTAAGAAGACGTTTATATCTCTATTTTTAAACGGAAAATTCAACTTCCACTATAAGGTCTGAATTTTCGTAGGAAAGCAAGCATATATTCCCTCTTTTTTCAGGGGGGTTGGGGGCTGCGCAGACCGCCGCATTTGAAAACACAATGCTCGCATCATGGGTTTGGAAGGGATTCGTCAGCTTTGAAGCAGGCTTGCCGGCTAAAACAAGCGGGGGGGGGGGGGGGGGGTGTGCAGCTTAAATAGGGTCTATTTGGAAGCTGAGACTTGTGTTTTAAAGAGGAAATCAGGCCCCAAAACGTATACTTATTTACAAGAGACAACTTCCAAATAGACCCTATTTTAGGTTCTGTAGGGTTGCCAAGACAGAATTTAATTCAATTAATTCAATTAATTCATTTATTTACACTTGGGGAGGTTGAATTAATTGAATTAATTGAATAAATTCAATTAATTCACCCACCCCTTTTGGAATTAATTGAATTAAATGAATTAATGGAATTAATTGAATTAATGGAATTAATTGAATTAGTTGAATTAATTCAATTAATTCCAAATGAGGGGTGAATTAATTGAATTAATTCAATTAATTCAGTTAATTCAATTAATTCAATTAATTCAATTAATTCAATTAATTCCAAATGGGGGGGTGGGGGGCTCGGGGCTGGGGGCGGGGGGGGGGGCACCATTTGGAAATAATTGAATTAATTGAATTAATTCACCCCCCCCCCCTTTTGGAATTAATTGAATTAAATGAATTAATGGAATTAATTGAATTAATGGAATTAATCGAATTAATTCAATTAATTCAATTAATTCCAAATGGGGGGTGAATTAATTGAATTAATTCAATTAATTCAATTAATTCAATTAATTCAATTAATTCCAAATGGGGGGGGGGCACCATTCCGGGCTCGTAAATTAGTATTGCGGGGAGGCCCGGGCTCGTGATTTAGTATTGGGGGGAGGCCCGGGCTCGTGATTTAGTATTGGGGGGAGGCCCGGCCTCGTAATTTGGAGGCCGGGCTCGTGATTTAGCCCGGGCTCGTGATTTAGTATTGGGGGGAGGCCCGGGCTCGTGATTTAGTATTGCGGGAAGGCCCGGGCTCGTAATTTAGTATTGGGGGGAGGCCCCGGGCTCGTGATTTAGTATTGGGGGGAGGCCCGGGCTCGTGGTTTGGGAGGAGGATGCCCCAGCCCCCACCCCCCATTTGGAAATAAATGAATTAATTGAATTAATTGAAATAATTGAATTAATTCAATTAATTCAATTAATTCCACCTCCCCTTTGGAAATAAATGAATTAATTGAATTAATTGAATTAATTCAATTATTTCAATTAATTCAATTAATTCATTTATTTCCAAAGGGGAGGTGGAATTAATTGAATTAATTGAATTAATTCAATTATTTCAATTAATTCAATTAATTCAATTAATTCATTTATTTCCAAATGGGGGGGATTCCCCAGCCCCCACCCCCCCCCCCCCTTTGGAAATAAATGAATTAATTCAATTAATTGAATTAATTGAATTAATTCAAATAATTCAATTAATTCATTTATTTCCAAAGGGGAGGTGGAATTAATTGAATTAATTGAATTAATTTAATTATTTCAATTAATTCAATTAATTCAATTAATTCATTTATTTCCAAATGGGGGGGATTCCCCAGCCCCCACCCCCCCCCCCCTTTGGAAATAAATGAATTAATTGAATTAATTGAATTAATTGAATGAATTGAATGAATTGAATTAATTGAATTAATTGAATTAATTGAATTAATTCAGGGATTCCCCAGCCCCCACCCCCCCCCCCTTTGGAAATAAATGAATTAATTGAATTAATTGAATTAATTGAATTAAATTAATTCAATTAATTCAATTAATTCATTTATTTCCAAAGGGGGGGTGGAATTAATTGAATTAATTGAATTAATTCAATTATTTCAATTAATTCAATTAATTCAATTAATTCATTTATTTCCAAAGGGGGGGGAGGGGTGGGGGCTGGGGAATCCCCCCATTTGGAAATAATTGAATTAATTGAATTAATTCAATTAATTCAATTAATTCAATTAATTCAATTAATTCCACCCCCCCTTTGGAAATAAATGAATTAATTGAATTAATTCAATTAATTCAATTATGTCAATTAATTCAATTAATTCAATTAATTCATCTATTTCCAAAGGGGGGGGGTGGGGGCTGGGGAATCCCCCCCATTTGGAAATGACTGAACTAATTGAACGAAATTATTTAAACTATGGCGGCTCGATTTGGCCAAATTTTGCCGGGCAGCCTGCGGGCAAAATTTGGCCAAATCGGGTTGCTCTTCGTATGCCATGAGAAATGCGCGGCTCGATTTGGCCAAGTTTTGCCCGGAGGCTGCCCGGCAAAATTTGGCCAAATCGAGCCGCGCATTTCTCAGCGCGTACGACGAGCAGCCCGATTTGGCCAAATTTTGCCCGCAGACTGCCCGGCAAAATTTGGCCAAATCGAGCCGCGATAGTTTAAATAATTTCGGGCCTCCAGAAAGGCGCGGCTCGATTTGGCCAGATTTTGCCGGGCAGTCTGCGGGCAAAATTTGGCCAAATCGGGCTGCTCGTCGAACGCGATGAGAAATGCGCGGCTCGATTTGGCCAAATTTTGCCGGGAAGCCTCCGGGCAAAATTTGGCCAAATCGAGCCGCGCCTTTCTGAAGGCCCGAAATTTTTAAACTATCGCGGCTCGATTTGGCCAAATTTTGCCGGGCAGCTTCCGGGCAAAATTTGGCCAAATCGGGCTGCCCTTCGTATGCCATGAGAAATGCGTGGCTCGATTTGGCAAAATTTTGCCCGGAGGCTGCCCGGCAAAATTTGGCCAAATCGAGCCGCGCATTTCTCATCACGTTCGACGAGCAGCCCGATTTGGCCAAATTTTGCCCCCGCAGACTGCCCGGCAAAATCTGGCCAAATCGAGCCGCGCCTTTCTGGAGGCCCGAAATTATTTAAACTATCGCGGCTCGATTTGGCCAAATTTTGCCGGGCAGTCTGCGGGCAAAAATTTGGCCAAATCGGGCTGCTCGTCGTACGCGCTGAGAAATGCGCGGCTCGATTTGGCCAAATTTTGCCGGGCAGCCTCCCATCATCCCCCATCATCCCCCATCATCTCCATCATCCACCATCATCTTCATCATCTCCCGTCATCTCCCCCATCCCCTCCCATCCCTCATCCTCTCTCATGATGTGCTATCACCCCTCATCTTGGAGCATCATCTTCATCATCTTCATCATCTTCATCAATCATCTTCTTCATCTCCCATCATCTCCGGGCATCATCTCCCATCATCTCCGGGCATCATCTCCCATCATCTCGGAGCGTCATCTTCCATCATCTCGGAGCATCATCTTCCATCATCTCGGAGCATCATCTTCCATCATCTCGGAGCATCATCTTCCATCATCTTCAGTTTGAAAAAGTACTCAAATATTCACCACCTAGACCCATACACCCAAAACTCCGCAAACCGCCCCTTCCCCTTGCAGAATTAAATAATTTAAATAATTTAAATCCGAAACACCCCTTTCAGATTTAAATTATTTAAATTATTTAATTCCGGGGGGGGGGCCAGAAGGAGGACAAAAGTTGGTGTGATTCGCGCGCCTGCGTTTTTTGCTTGCAGAAGGAGGGCGCGCGAATCACACCAGATTTTGTCCTCTGGGTTTTGTCGGACATGTGAGCAACAAGAAGGAGGACAAAAGTTGGTGTGATTCGCGCGCCTGTGTTTTTTGCTTGCAGAAGGAGGGCGCGCAAATCACACCAGATTTTGTCCTCTGGGTTTTGTCGGACATGTGAGCAACAAGAAGGAGGACAAAAGTTGGTGTGATTCGCGCGCCTGTGTTTTTTGCTTGCAGAAGGAGGGCGCGCGAATCACACCAGATTTTGTCCTCTGGGTTTTGTCGGACATGTGAGCAACAAGAAGGAGGACAAAAGTTGGTGTGATTCGCGCGCCTGTGTTTTTTGCTTGCAGAAGGAGGGCGCGCGAATCACACCAGATTTGTCCTCTGGGTTTTGTCGGACATGTGAGCAACAAGAAGGAGGACAAAAGTTGGTGTGATTCGCGCGCCTGTGTTTTTTGCTTGCACAAGGAAGGCGCGCGAATCACACCAGATTTTGTCTTCTTGGCTTTTTTTGGTAGCAAACCCACCTGTCAAGGACACCCACACCAGAAACCCCCTTTTTGTGGAAACCTTGAAAGCAAGGTGCTGTGTTGTCCGCTCTCACCTTTCGTTCGTTGCACGGTTTGTCCCCTTTATTTTTTTTTGCAGAGGGGAGTCCAAGATTTTGAGAGTGTTGCGGGTGTATAGCAAAACCCACTTGAAATGGACCCACAATGGAGACCTCTTTTTTTGGCAAACCTTGAAAGACATGTGCTTCTCTGTCCATTCTCACCTTTCGTTCGTTGTGTTTTCTGTCCCCATTCTTTCTTTAAATATGAAATATTCAAATCATAATTGAAGCAGGGCATCCAAGATTTTTAGAGTGTTTCGGGCGTCGTTTTCTTCCTTCTTCTGTAGCAGAACGCACCTTAAAAGGACACCCACACCAGAGACTCTGATGCTGTGGAAACCTTGCAGGAAAGGCGCTCCCTTTGTCCACTGTGGCAGTTCTTTCGTTGTATTTCTATGCGCAAGAGGAAATAGCAGAGGGAAATGATGTTACGTGTATCCAAAATCAGGGTGTCCTTTTCTTACTTTTCTGTAGCAAAACCCACCTTTCAAGGACACCCACACCGGAGACACAAATTTTATGGAAACCTTGAAAGAAAAGGGTGCTTCTTTGTCCACTCTCATCTTTCGTTCGTCAATTTCAATATGAAATATGTAAATCATAGTTAAAGAGGGGCGTCCAAGATTTGTTGGGTCTTTCGGGCGTTCTTTTCTTCCTTGTTCTGTAGCAGAACCCACCTTAAAAGGACGCCCGCTCCGGAGACTTCTATTGTTTGGAAACCTTGAAAGAAAAGGGTGCTTGTTTGTCCACTCTCACCTTTTGTTCGTTTCATGTTCTGTCACCCTTTTATTAAGTATGGATATGTGTAGATCACTTTAAAG
>CAJNDS010002111.1:81457-202964 GCA_905221605.1 Symbiodinium natans
AATTATTTAATTCCGGGGGGGGGCCAGAAGGAGGACAAAAGTTGGTGTGATTCGCGCGCCTGCGTTTTTTGCTTGCAGAAGGAGGGCGCGCGAATCACACCAGATTTTGTCCTCTGGGTTTTGTCGGACATGTGAGCAACAAGAAGGAGGACAAAAGTTGGTGTGATTCGCGCGCCTGTGTTTTTTGTTTGCAGAAGGAGGGCGCGCAAATCACACCAGATTTTGTCCTCTGGGTTTTGTCGGACATGTGAGCAACAAGAAGGAGGACAAAAGTTGGTGTGATTCGCGCGCCTGTGTTTTTTGCTTGCAGAAGGAGGGCGCGCGAATCACACCAGATTTTGTCCTCTGGGTTTTGTCGGACATGTGAGCAACAAGAAGGAGGACAAAAGTTGGTGTGATTCGCGCGCCTGTGTTTTTTGCTTGCAGAAGGAGGGCGCGCGAATCACACCAGATTTGTCCTCTGGGTTTTGTCGGACATGTGAGCAACAAGAAGGAGGACAAAAGTTGGTGTGATTCGCGCGCCTGTGTTTTTTGCTTGCACAAGGAAGGCGCGCGAATCACACCAGATTTTGTCTTCTTGGCTTTTTTTGGTAGCAAACCCACCTGTCAAGGACACCCACACCAGAAACCCCCTTTTTGTGGAAACCTTGAAAGCAAGGTGCTGTGTTGTCCGCTCTCACCTTTCGTTCGTTGCACGGTTTGTCCCCTTTATTTTTTTTTGCAGAGGGGAGTCCAAGATTTTGAGAGTGTTGCGGGTGTATAGCAAAACCCACTTGAAATGCACCCACAATGGAGACCTCTTTTTTTGGCAAACCTTGAAAGACATGTGCTTCTCTGTCCATTCTCACCTTTCGTTCGTTGTGTTTTCTGTCCCCATTCTTTCTTTAAATATGAAATATTCAAATCATAATTGAAGCGGGGCATCCAAGATTTTTAGAGTGTTTCGGGCGTCGTTTTCTTCCTTCTTCTGTAGCAGAACGCACCTTAAAAGGACACCCACACCAGAGACTCTGATGCTGTGGAAACCTTGCAGGAAAGGCGCTCCCTTTGTCCACTGTGGCAGTTCTTTCGTTGTATTTCTATGCGCAAGAGGAAATAGCAGAGGGAAATGATGTTACGTGTATCCAAAATCAGGGTGTCCTTTTCTTACTTTTCTGTAGCAAAACCCACCTTTCAAGGACACCCACACCGGAGACACAAATTTTATGGAAACCTTGAAAGAAAAGGGTGCTTCTTTGTCCACTCTCATCTTTCGTTCGTCAATTTCAATATGAAATATGTAAATCATAGTTAAAGAGGGGCGTCCAAGATTTGTTGGGTCTTTCGGGCGTTCTTTTCTTCCTTGTTCTGTAGCAGAACCCACCTTAAAAGGACGCCCGCTCCGGAGACTTCTATTGTTTGGAAACCTTGAAAGAAAAGGGTGCTTGTTTGTCCACTCTCACCTTTTGTTCGTTTCATGTTCTGTCACCCTTTTATTAAGTATGGATATGTGTAGATCACTTTACAGATGGGTGTCCAAGTTGTTTACAGTGTTTCGGGTGTCCTTTTCTTCCTGTTTAAAACCCACCTTAAAAGGACACCCGCACCGGAGACGCCGATGTTTTGGAAACCTTGAAGGAAAGGCGCTCTCTTTTTCTACTGTGGCCTTCCTTTCGTCTTATTTCTTTGCACAAGAGGAAATAAAAGAAAGACATCATGTTACATGTATCCAAAATTAGGGTGTCCTTTTCTTCTTTCTTCTGTAGCAAAACCCACCTGAAAGGGACACCCACACCGGAGACCTCTGTTCTTTGGAAACCTTGAACTTTATTTTCTTTTTTGCACCCTTTATTTAATTAAGTATGACATATTGAAATCATATTCAAAGAGCGGCGTCCAAGATTTTTAGAGTGTTTCGGGCGTCCTTTTTCTTCCTGTTTCTGTAGCAAAAAACCCACCTTAGAAGGACACCCACACCAGAGACCGCAAGGGGAAATGACAGAAGGAAATCGCGTTACGTGTATCCAAAATTAGGATGTCCTTTTCTTCTTTTTCTGTAGCACAACCCACCTGAAGAGGACACCCACACCGGAGGGGTTTTTAAAAACCTTCAAAGAAAAGTAAGGTGCTTCTTTGTCCACTCTCACCTTTCGTTCGTTTCATTTTCTGTCCCCGTTTATTTAGATATGAAATGTTTAAACTATATTTCAAGAGGGGTGTCCAAGATTTTGAGAGTTCTTCGGGCGTCCTTTTCTTCCTGTTTCTGTAGCGAAACCCACCGACTCCGATGTTTTGGAAACCTTGAAGGAAAGGCGCTCCCTTGTCCACTGCGGCCTTCCATTCGTTTTTTTTCTTTGCGCAAGAGGACACAAAAGAAAGACATGATGTGACATGTATCCAAAATTAGGGTGTCCTTTTCTTCTTTTTTCTGTAACAAGACTCACCTTAAAAGGACGCCCGCGCCGGAGACTTCCAGTTTTTAGAAACCTTGAAAGAAAACAGGCCGAAGACCTAAGATTTTTAGAGAGTTTTTGTTCCCAACAGACAAATCGCGAGCACTGTCCGTCCCCCTAAGATTCTCCAAGAAGTTATGCACCCAACACACAATTCGCAAGTGCTGTCCCCTAAGATGTTGAAAGAATCTGTGCTCCCAAAAGACAAATCGCAAGCACCGTCCAAGTAAGATATTCGAAAAGGGTATGCTCCCAATCAGTTTTTTCTAAAGAAAAAGACAAGAAGAGAAGAGAGAAGAGAAGTTTGCATGTCTTCCTTCCCTGTTCCTTTCTTCTTCCGGTTCGCTCGCTCGTTCTGTCTCCCTCTCTCTCGCTCTCTCTTTTTTCTTTTATGGGCGGCATGTCTTGTAGAAATGGAAGACGGAGTGAGACAGGGCGAGGCATAGAGAGAAGCATAGACCGTAGGACAGAGAGGGTCTCTTAGCTTCCCCCTTCTCAAGTCCAGCTCAGTTTTCTTTCTTGTGGAAAAGAAAGAGGAAGAGAGAAGAGGAATTTACATGCCCACCCTGCCCCTCCAAAGAGTCAAATCGCAAGCCCTGGTCCCTAAGATTTTGGGTTTAACTTTTGCTCCAAAGAGTCACATCGCAAGCCCTGGTCCCTAAGATTTGGGGCCCAGTTTTTGCTCCAAAGAGTGACATCGCAAGCCCTGGTCCCCAAGATTTTGGGCGCATTTTTTTTGCTCCAAAGAGTAGCGTCGCAAGCCCTGGTCCCTAAGATTTTGGGCCCAGTTTTTGCTCCAAAAGGTCAAATCGCAAGCCCTGGTCCCTAAGATTTTGGGTTCACTTTTTGCTCCAAAGAGTAACATCGCAAGCCCTGGTCCCTAAGATTCTGGGCTCATTTTTTGCGCCAAAGAGTCGAATCCCTAAGATTTTGGGGTCAATTTTTGCTCCAAAGAGGCCAATGGCAAGCCCTGGTCCCTAAGATTTCGGGGTCGATCTGTGCTCCACAGAGTCAAAGCGCAAGCCCTGGTCCCTAAGATTTTGGGTTTAACTTTTGCTCCAAAGAGACACATCGCAAGCCCTGGTCCCTAAGATTTGGGGCCCAGTTTTTGCCCCAAAAGGTGAAATCGCAAGCCCTGCTCCCTAAGATTTTGGGCTTATTTCTTGCTCCAAAGAGTAACATCGCAAGCCCTGGTCCCCAAGATTTTGGAATCGATTTTTGCTCCAAAGAGTCAGATCGCAAGCCCTGGTCCCTAAAATGTTGGGCTCAATTTTTGCCTTTCCCTTCTCTTCTTCTGCTTCCTTTGAACTGATAAAACACAAGAAAGGAACTCATATGATAAGGCAGTGGAAAGGTAAGCACAGGGTGACTCCCTGCGCGTGGACCTTTCCATAATGCTCCATCATATTCCTCCTCTCGGCCTATCTCTTCTGTTCCTTTCCTTACCCTTCTCCTTCTCATAGTTCTTCCTTTTTGTTTTTCTCATTTCGAAAAGAAAGAGGGAAGGGAGAAACAAGGGAGAGAGAATAGATAACGAAGAGTGCCATCTTCTCTGCGCCTTGTTTTGTCTCTCCCTCTTCTCTATTAATCTGTCTTCTATTCTTTTCTTTGCTCTTCCCATTAAATATGCAATCCTTGGTATCTCTTCTCTCTCCTTCTCTCTTCCTGCAACAGATGTCCTTTTGGATCGTTTTCTGCATCTTAAAAAGGACACCCAAAAGAAAACACTCAGGGTGCCCCCTTTGCGCGTTTGAAGACACAGAAGGCGATTAAAAGGGACGCCCATGTTGGATTGGCAGCAAACCCAGCTGATGCTCATGATTCTGATTCTCTCTCTCTCTCTCTCTCTCCCTCTCTCTCTCTCTCTCTCTCTCTCTCTCTCTCGATCCCTACATATGGGCGATGGAACGGGTGTCCTTTTCAATCGTTTTCTGCATCTTCAAGAGAAAAACGGACACCCCACAAGAAGGAAAAGTAACACAAGAGATAGGGAGGGAAATTGACCCTTTCCTCTCTTCTTATCTGCTATTTTTCTTATTCGCTTCAAAGAAGCAACATAAGGGAAAGGGGATTTCCTGAAGAGGAGCGAGGGAACCTATCTGTGAAAAGCAAGAATGGTTTTTTCTAGTTCGAAAGGGAATAGGGAGAGACAAGGGAGAGATGATATGTACAGCTTTGCGCCTTATATTGTGATTCCGTCTCCTTGCTTCCTGTCTCTTCTATTCCTTGCAGCACGCTTCGAGAAACATAGCATCCTTGTTATCTTTCCTCTCTCACTTCCCTTTCCCTTCTCTTCTTCTGCTTCCTTTGAACTGATAACACACAAGAAAGGAACTCATATGATAAAGCAGTGGAAAGGTAAGCACAGGGTGACTCCCTGCGCGTGGACCTTTCCACAATGCTCCATCATATTCCTCCTCTCGGCCTATCTCTTCTGTTCCTTTCCTTACCCTTCTCCTTCTCATAGTTCTTCCTTTTTGTTTTTCTCATTTCGAAAAGAAAGAGGGAAGGGAGAAACAAGGGAGAGAGAATAGATAAAGAAGAGTGCCATCTTCTCTGCGCCTTGTTTTGTCTCTCCCTCTTCTCTATTCATCTGTCTTCTATTCTTTTCCTTGCTCTTCCCATTAAATATGCAATCCTTGGTATCTCTCCTCTCTCCTTCTCTCTTCCTGCAACAGATGTGCTTTTGGATCGTTTTCTGCATTTTCAAGCGAGAAAAAAGGACACAGAATGCGATTAAAAGGGACGCCCATGTTGGATTGGCAGCATGCCCAGCTGATGCTCATGATTCTCTCTCTTTCCCTACATATGGGCGATGGAACGGGTGTCCTTTTCAATCGTTTTCTGCATCTTCAAGAGAAAAAGGGACACCCCACAAGAAGGAAAAGTAACATAAGAGATAGGGAGGGAAATTGAAGAACTCCTCATTTTACTTAGTCATTCCCTTTCCTCTCTTCTTATCTGCCCATTTTCTGTGCGCCTTGTTGTGTCTCTCCCTCTTCTCCCTTCATCTCTCTTCTAGTCTTTTCTTTGCTCTTCCCATTGAAATGCAACCCTTTTTATCTCTCCTCTCTTCTTCTCTCTCCCTCCTCTTCTCCTGTTCCCCTCTAAACGACAAAAACGCAAGAAAGGAAGAATAAGAGGGGAATGGAGGCCCTGTTCCTTTCTTCTCTTCTTTCAATGGATGGGGGAAGTGGGCGGAGTTGGCTCCTTGCCCGTACACCCTCCCCATGCTTCAGCAAACCCCTCCTCTCGCCCTATCGCCTCTGTTCTTTTCCTTGTGCCCAAACGGAAAACGAAAACGGGTTCCTTTATATGTTCATTGTCCTTCCTTTGGTTTTTTATTTCACAGGGAAAAGAACCAGAGAAGAGAAAGATAAGAACGAGAGGTGAGATGAAAACGGCACCATCTTCTCTTTGCCTTATTTTTGCACCTCCCCCTCCTGTCTTCATTTCTCTTCCACTCTTTTTTCCATTGCTCTTCCCATAATATTGCATTCCTTTTGATAACTCACAGGAAATTAAAATGGCCTCCTTGTTGTCTCTCCTCTCTCACTTCCCTTCTTTCTTTTTGTTGTTCTCATTTCGAAAAGACAGAAGGAACGGAGAGATAAGGGAGACAGGATAGATAAAGCAGAGTACCATCTTCTTTGCGCCTTGTTTTGTCTCTCCCTCTCCTTTATTCATCTCTCTTCTATTCTTTTCTTGGCTCTTCCCATGAAAATTGTGTTCCTCTTATCTCTCCCTCCTTCTCTCCCTTCTCTTCTCCTGTTCACGAGAGCCTTCGACTTTAGGGTTGAGGAGAAAAAGAAAAGAGAAAAGAGGAACTACCTGGTTCTTGTTCCTGAGGCCACCATAGTACGACTGACGTGACAGCAGCGTACCCTCGTGGAAACGTGTATGGCTATAAGAAAACCCGAGTCACAGCTTCCAAATAGACCCTATTTAAGCCACCCACGGGGGGGGGGGGCGCAGCCCCCCCCCCCCCGTTTGCAAAACAATGCTCGCATCATCATGGGTTTTGGAAGGGATTCGTATGATTGAAGCAAGTTTGGCCCGGCTACCCCCCACCCCGGGAATGCTCTCATGATGGGTTCGGAAAGGATTCCTTTGCTTTGAAGCAAGCTGGCATGGCTTTAAGAAGCGGGGGGGTTGGGGGGGGCGCAGCCCCCCCCATTTGCAAACCCAATGCTCGCATGATAGGCTTGGACAGGATTCATATGCTGAGAAGCGAGTTGGCACGGTTTTAAAGAGGGGGGGGGTCGGGCGGGGTGCAGCCCTCCCTCCACCGTTTGCAAACACAATGCTCGCATGATGGCCTTGGGAATTGGGGAGGAAATTGCAAAACAAATGACCTGGGGGGTGGGGAGGAGGGGGGGGGCGTTTTTTTTTTTTGCTGCGGGTGCGGGGGCGCGTTTTTTTTTGCTGCGGGTGCGGGGGCGCGTTTTTTTTTTTGCTGCGGGTGCGGGGGCGACACACGCCAGGTCACTCACTCACCGGGGCGGCCCCCGAAAAAAGCACCCAAAGCAAAAAAGCACCCACAACAAAAAAAAACACGGGTTCCGTGCAAATGTCTGCTTACTAGGTCCAACGGACGCACTCTATGCAGACTTCGGACAGTCCGCACGCAAGCAAGCAAGCAAACCCTAAACCCTAAACCCTAAACCCTAAACCCTAAACCCTAAACCCTAAACCCTATAAACCCTAAACCCTAAACTTTAGGCCCTAAACCCTAAACCGCAAACACTACACCCATTGAGGCAGCCAAGCTGCCACCAAGACGACCTCGTGCGAGGCCACCCGAGTGACCTTCCAACCTTCGCTGGGCTCGTCCGCCTGAGCAGAAACGGAGGGGCCCGGAATGCCTAACACACATACATACGTATAACATTGTATATATATATATATATATATATATATATGTAGATATACACACATATACATTACGCATATATAGATCAATACATACATATTATGGACTCTGAACTGAGGGACTTGAGGTGGATTCTGGTGCTTTCGGGTGCTTCGGTATTCAATATGTCCGGTTTCGAGGGATGAGAGTGCCAGGTGCTTAGGGCACTTTCATGTCAGCTTTCCACCTGCCAACTTTACAAGCCCCAAGAAAAAGATCTCACGAAACACGGAAAACGCTCAAACCCTAACCCCTAACCCCTAACCCCTAACCCCTAAACCCTAAACCCTAAACCCTAAACCCTAAACCCTAAACCCTAAACCCTAAACCCTAAACCCTAAACCCTAAACCCTAAACCTCTGAACCTTACCAAGTTTGCTGTGTAGAAGCACCCTACACCCTAAAACCCCAAACCCCCAACACCCGCAAAACCCTAGAACCCTAAAACCCTAAACCCTTAAAACCCTAAAACCCTAAAACCCTAAAACCCTAAAACCCTAAACCCTAAAACCCTAAAACCCTAAAACCCCCCAAACCCCAAAAAACCTAAACCCCAAACCCACCTGGGAGGCGATCAGGACTTGGTCCTTCAGTGCGTGGAAGGTGAGGGTGTCGCCCAGAAGCGCCTCTGCCTGCAGAAGCCTGATGGGGCTTTAGGGGTTGCAGGGGTGGGTGTTAGGGTTTTGGGGGTGTTAGGGTTTTGGGGGTGTTAGGTGTTAGGGGTTTGGTGGGGTGTTAGGGGTGTTCGGGGTGTTGGGGTTTTGGGGGTGTTAGGTGTTAGGGGTTTTCAGGGTGTCGGGGGTGTTGGGGTGTTAGGGGTTTTGGAGGTGTTACGGGTTTTAGGGTGCTAGGGGTTTAGGGTTTAGGGTGTTAGGGGTTTAGGGGTTCAGGGCTTTAGGATGTTAGGGGTTTAGGGCTTCAGGGTGTTAGGCTAGTTAGGGGTTTAGGGGTTTAGGGTGTTAGGGGATTGGGGTGTTAGGGTTTGTGGTTGGGGGCGTAGGGTTCTACTGCCCGAGATTCCAACACCCCAGGCCCCACCAAACTTTTGTAACTTAACGAGGAGGAATAGACCACCATGTCCTCGGTCCCTGCATACTTGGAGGTTCATGGGTAGTTATAAGCAGGGCTAGAAGTACCCCACATGGGGATATAAGTGAAATTCCCCTACTTATATCCCTACTAAGCAACGTGGCCTGAACCCTAAACCCTAAACTCTAAACCCTAAACCCTAAACCCTAAGCCCTAAACCCTAAACCCCAAGCCCTGAAACTTCTGTGCTTGTCTGGGCCCAGTGGCGCTTCGTGAAGAGCCTCCGGCCGCGGAGCGGCCGGATCCCAGCGCGCGGGAGGCGGTGCCTGCCAGAGAGGAGCTCCGGCACACGGGCTGAGGGGGATTTAGGGCTTATAGGGTTTAGGGTTTAGGGTTTAGGGTTTAGGGTTTAGGGTTTAGGGTTTAGGGTTTAGGGTTTAGGGTTTAGGGTTTAGGGTTTAGGGTTTAGGGTTTAGGGTTTAGGGTTTGGGGTTTAGGGCCCTGAAGTCCGCACGTGGAAGCCTTGAACCCCCCAAAAACCTCAGAAGCACCCCCGAAAACTGGCCATTCGCCCTGAGGGAGCGCCTGATGGAGTGGTTCAAACACAGTACTCACAGCAAGGTAAGGATTGAACCACAATGACTCTAGCAAAGAAGAGTCAGGGACAGCGTGCCAGCCGGGAGGAACAATACGGCCAGCACGTTGACGACGCAATGCAATCCCTCCCCTCGTAGTCCAAGCGCTGCTTGAGGAAAGACTAAAGACATATGAGCGTGAAGGAACGATAAGCATCAGGAGAAAACTAAGCCTCAGGTCCATCGCAGTATATGCCTTTTCGACAAAAGTATCAAACCCAGAATTTCGCTCCCAACCGTAAACCCTAAACCCTAAACCCTAAAACCTAAACCCTAAACCCTAAAACCTAAACCCTAAACCCTAAACCCTAAACCCTAAACCCTAAACCCTGGGAAGCACCCCGGGGCCGCCTGGCTCCTTCCCTGCCGGCCCAGGCCACGCAGGCGCACCAGCAGCCGCATCCTCCATTGGTTTAGGGTTTAGGGTTTAGGGTTAAGGGTTTAGGGTGTTCCTGGAGTAAGGTGCATTTGTTAGGTACCTATGAAGACACGGGCTTTTGAAACTTAGGGTACCCAAGAAGGGAGAATCACTTAGAGAACTGGCCGCTGATGGTGCTGCGGCTTTGGCCCTTTCTTGGGAGAATGGTCTTGGAGCTTTCTTGTTCGAACTGCTCCAGGCTCTAGGGGTTCGGGGTTCTTGGGAGTTTGGGACAGCTTCACAGCCTGATTCACAGCCGCAAGGAGTATGCTGTCTTCTGGTTCCAGAGCGAAGGAACAGGATCAGCTCAACCCTAAACCCCATACCGAAACTTTAAACCCTAAGCCCCAAACCCTGAACAGAACCTAACAACAGCTGCTTCCAAGAAGGCCCGAGCATCCGGGTGTAGATGAGCCTTCGCTGCGAGCGACTGGGTTTTGGGGATGGGTTTGGGTCATTCGGGGTTTTTCGGGGTTTCGGGCTGAAGGGCTAGGGTTTCGGAGTTTAGGGTTAGTTGAGGAGTGCTGAGGGATGTTGAGGGTCTCCGGACGTGGGGCTTGCTGACAAGCAAACGAAACATGTATAGAACCCCTGAAATATTTAGTCTCAGCGGCCGCTCTCTCGTCTCAGATCTCAAATTGCTCAAGTTTTGGGCTTGGCAGGACAACCTTGTGGCACCCTCACAGCTCTGGCGGCTTAGGGAGCTAGAGCCTTTTGTGGAGAGGAGGTTGTGTGAAGGTTTAGGGTTTAAGGTGGGGGCCTTCTACGATGTGGGCCTCGATTCAACTACCGGAGGCCTTTCCTGATTGTCCAACTCTTTGACATGGGAAGACGAGACCTTGTAGGGCTTACACGTCGGGTTTCGGGTTCTAGGGTTTAGGGTTTAGGGTTTAGGGCTCAGGGCTCAGGGTTCAGGTTCAGAGTTGAGGGCGGGTCTTGTAGCCCAGAGGTTCCGACACTCACACCCCCGCAGCGACACTGAGCGGCTGCGAGAGCTCTGCCGGGAAGCCGAGGCAAACCTTGCATTCTTTAAAGGGCACAAAAAGCGTGGGTGGTACATGGGTCGGAATCAATACTGATAGCATTCCCTTGTGGTCCCTATACAAGTACACTACAACAAGCCTCAAAACCCTGTTCCAATCCTTAAGGGCCCCTCTCTTATACACCCCCTCGTCGCCTAAGGATCCAGGAGAAACCCGGGGAGCATCCTTCTGCTTCTGTGCTAGGAGCAAATACACCCACAAAACCCCCCTTCGCACGCCCCAAACCCTAAACCCTAAACCCTAAACCCTAAACCCTAAACCCTAAACCCTAAACCCTAAACCCTAAACCCTAAACCCTAAACCCTAAACCCTTCTGAAACTAAAGGCGCCATGAGATCTCAACCCTGACTCCTACATGTCCTAGGACAGATTTGACCGAGCAGCGCCCTTCTTTGGGTGGCTGGTGACCCGCACTAGTGGTCTCGCGGAGAGAAGGCGCTGTTGCCGAGCTCGGCCAGTCCACCTCGCTCTGCAGGAAAAGCAGTGGCTTAGGATTCAGAGTTAAAATATCTATATATATATGTATCTCTACATATATATATAGATATATTTATGTTTATATTTATTTGTTTAGTTGTATATTTGTATTGCTGTATTTCTATGTAGATGGTATAGCTGGGTTAAGTTTGGGCAGATGCTTGGGGATGACAGGACTGTTCTCTACTGTTCTCACATCAAAGCGCGCCCAGCCGCAGCTCGATGGCATATTGACCGGCGACGCAGTGAAGATGCCATCGCTGGCCGAGGAAAGACAACGCCGCCTCCATCTCCGCGAAAAGCTGGAGAGCCCTGTTGGTCAGTCGGGCTGATGTGATTTCCAGGAGCTCCTGACGATGGGCCTCGGCCGCCTCGTCTACCTCCGAGGCATGTCGCATCACCTGCGTAAAGTCCAGTGGCTTGGGCGCGGCCCGCTGGAGCGCTAAGAACTGGGTCTCGCCCTCAGTGGCACCTGCACCCAGTAGTTGCGCGGCCGTGGTGGCACGCTGAACCCCATCCAGGGCAGTCTCCTGCGCCTCCCGCAAGAACTGCAAGCGCTCCTGGCCGCTTTCGCCTGGGCCCTGACCCTCTTGTCGTCGCCGCTTCGCTGCAGACTCCAGTAGCAGCCGCTCGACGCAGCGAATCGGGGTTGCATCTGGGTCCTCCCAGACAGGCTCAAGGGTTCCATCCGCGTGCTGGTCAAAACGCTGCAGCACCGCGTTTACGGGGCTCTCGAGAACTACAGGGACTCTCGCGGCAGAGCCATCATGCGCCGCCATGCCATGAGAGCCAGAAACCCCAAAAACACTGCTAGGATCAGCATGGATCAGCTATCAACTGCATGTTCGAGTATGAGCCTACAGGAGTGCTCGTTTAGTGACTCTTCGGACTTCTAAGCGCTGGCTAGGGCTCCGATGCACCTGGCGCTTCCTCAACGACTGCGGGGCTGCAAGGCGAGTAACGGACCGCCATGGACCGCAGGCAACATTGCAGCTCATTTTCCCGGTAGCGTCACCAGTCCGGCATGGGCACATCCTGTTGACACAGGTCATTTGGGTCGCTTGGTTCACTCTTCCACTATCAATCAAGGCCAAACTCGCCATGACAAACCCAGAGCCAGGAGCTACCACATGAGCCAGCAGCTTCAAGCCAGCAGCCTTAGAGCCGTCACGAACATCCCCAAACCCCAAGCCCTGCCCTACTCCACAAAGCCGACCGGCTTTGCTGCAGTGAAGGGCGGAGGTTGGGACCCCGACAGAGGGGCCGAAGATTGAAACAGTCAGGCAGAGATATTGAAGGTCCTAAGGTGGTGCTTGCGCCCGAAAACAGAAGCCTCCAGACTTGTGTGTAGTTCTTCGGGCAAACCCTCTTCCTAAGTCCCGGGTCCCCTGATTTATGCAGATGTAAACTACCACAGACACACCCAGAAGAGCCCCAGATTCCCAGCACTGATCCCACTGTCCTCATTGCTAGGGTCCTCCAGGGGCTGCAGCCACCTCCCGCAAGAAAACTGGACTCTGCGCACTTAAGTGAGGGGGCTAGCAGCTTTTTTGGGAACCTGCCAATCTTGGCCGTGCGAAGTTCGTGCATCCAGCACCCGGAAAGAGGAAGCGGCCACAGCCGCAAGAAACCTCAAGCCCTGGAAGGCATCGTGGCCTTGTGAGAAACTCGCACTTCTCCGGGCAGACGCGGCCGCCAGCCTACCATGAACGTCGGGTCGCAGTTTGGGTCTCGGGATCAGGGGGAGTTTGGAATTCGGGATTTAGGGTCTCGCGTTGCGTGCCGCCTTGCACTCGTTCCGCAGCGGGCAGCAGAGGCAAGGCACGACCAGGCGGCCCTCTCCCTCTGCCTGACAGAAGAGTTTGAAGGGTTTTGGGGTTTGGGAGAGGGTCCGGGGGTTCGAATACAAGTAAACTACAATTGCAAGCTGCCGGGGTCTAGCGGCGATGGTGGTGTCAAGTAAGTAGGCTATTGGAAAGACACCTGTCGGAGTGAAGGGTCCACGCCATCGACTTGATCATAGCCTCCCTGCCGAAGAAGGAACCCCGGGACCCATCTAACTAGGGCCCTTAGACCCCAAACCGTAACCCTAAATCAACCCTAAACCCTAAATCAACCCTAAGCCCTAAATCAACCCTAAACCCTCAAAACCCGAAAGCCCTGGAAGCTTCCGTCTCCTGGCCTCCTGCAAGAAGTTCGGCAGGCGTGCCGCGAAAATATCCAGTGGCTCCAGGTTTCCTGAGGGAAAAGTTTAGGGTTCTAGAGTTTAGAGGTTAGGGGGTACCCCCCCCTAGGTGTCCGGGAGCGGAGGTGGGTGAAGGGCTTTGGGTGACAGGATTACAGCGTTTAGGGTGTAGGCATGAATAATAAATAGCGCTGAGGGCTTGTAAGGCTGAGTTCTTTGCTTCAAATGAGGGGTCCCCTGTCAGATAGCTTGTACCATTCGCAAACTGTGCTTGCCAGGGCTTCTTACGTTAAGAGTAAACGAAACTGAATGCTGGCACCGATCGGCGCGCGGGGAAAGTCAGCCACATCTATAGAACAACCGCAACATCTTTTCTTGTCCAGCGTCTTCGCCGCCGGCGCATGAAGACCCGATGTCCTTCTGCACTGACGATGGAGGAAACCTCCTGGCGTCAGACACCGTGTGCAGTCTAGTGATTAGGGCGACTAGGCTTTGGGGTTCAGGGTTTAGGGATTGGAATTGTAGGGTAATCCAGAAGCTGAACCTGATGATGCAGGTTGCGCTTTCCGGCTTGAAAAAAGGGCTGCAGCATCAGCGAATTAAACCTGCGCAAACTATCGAGCTGGTGTTCCTTCTGCGTCCATGTTTCGTGCGATTGCTCTTGTGATCCCGGTGCTAGGTGCCGATATGCCCCCTCATGTGAAAGCACCTCACTGGTAAAAAGCCATGCTTTGCTTTCCAGTAAAGGGGAAGATGGGCTGATTATGAACGTTGGTCCACTGACAAATCTGCCAGAACATGCGGAGCTTGGCAATGTTTCTGTTCGCGGCATCTCGGGTGCATCAGGTAGGGGCTCCTCAGATGTCCATCTGTCAGCAAGCCTTTTCTCAGAGTAAGAGGCAAGGTCAGGTCGGGAAAGCACCTGGACCTGATACGTAATTGTGGTAGTTTAGACCAACCTAAACCCGACTATGCCCCATAAACCCCTAAAACCCCTAAAACCCCTAAAACCCCTAAACCCCTAAACCCCCAAACCCCTAAACCCCTCAACCCCTAACCCTTTTTCACCCCCAGACCTCGTCCAACTCCAGGGTCTTCATGATGCAGAGGATGTCCTCCTGAATGGTTTGGGCTATTGGGGGCCTGAAAGGGCGAAAACGCCGGGTTTAGAGTTTAGGGTTTAGAAACCTAAGCCCTGAGCCACGGAGCTGGGGAATCTTGGGGGGTGTGAAGCTAAGCCTGAAACCCGAAATCCCCAACAGAATTCTATGCACTGCAGCTGGGGTGTAGGAATTTAAGGAAAAAGGAACCCTAAACCTGAAACCCTAACCCTAAAGCCTAAGCCCGAAACCCTAAGCCCGATTTATTAAGGAAGAAGTAGGGTCGCAAGGCGTAAGGATTGAAGCTTCCCATGCAAGGCTTAGGCTTTCGCTGTTCGGCCTCAAGCCCTAAAGCCCCCTAAGCCCTGCACCCTAAACCCTAAACCCGAAACCCTCACCCTAAAGCCTAAGCCCTAAACCCTAAGCCTTAAACCCTACACCTTAAACCTGAAACCCCCCTAAGCCCTACAGCCTAAAGCCCGAAACATCCCCAGGGCCTCGGTGGGCACCTGGGGCGCGGGATGCTGCATCACCTTGGGCTTCTAAAAGCATGCAGAGAAAAAGAAAAGGAGATTTAGGGTTTAGGGTTTGGGGTTTAGGGCTTGGGGTTGAGGGTTTGGGGTTTGGGGTTTGGGGTTTGGGGTTTGGGGTTTGGGGTTTGGGGTTTGGGGTTTGGGGTTTGGGGTTTGGGGTTTGGGGTTTGGGGTTTGGGGTTTGGGGTTTGGGGTTTAGGGCTTAGTTAGGGTTAAGTTTTAGGGCTTGGAGGGGGGTAGTAGTTTAGGGTTTAGGGTTTAGGGCTTAGGGTTTAGGGTTTAGGGTCGGTACCCTTAAGGGTTCCGAAGAATGACCCACTACTCGTGTAGGGTACTATTTGGGGGCTCTACTTTTTGGATCCTCCCAGGGGTGGTGGCATCGGATGGCTGAGGACGGAGTATTTCAGATGCCAGAGCGCGCATCCCCCGAGCCTGACCCTGACAAACCTCGGCCCCAACCTGCCACTACGTCACCTTCGGTCGGGAAGTGTCCCAGCGCTTCGCAGTTCTTGAGAGGGCACAGTCGAGATTTATTGCTAGCCGCTAGCCACGTGTTCTTTCTCATATTGCTCTGTTGCCGAGGGTCAAAGCGATAGAGATCCGCCTGCGAAACGGGACGCTCGGGGCTCTTGTCCATGAAGGCGAGACAGTACTCCCGCAAAGTCTCCTGAGCTGATTTAGGGTTTAAGGGTTTAGGGTTTAAGGTTTAGGGTTTAGGGCTTAGGCTCTCGGAATTGAATGGGGCTTGAGGCTGCCAAACAGCAAGGCGTTTCACCGGAAGGTCTGCAATGAAGTCACGAAGCTTCCTGCAACCGTGCAGTATGGCCGCCCTACACCGTTTTCAGCCCGAAAACCCTACAGGCCTAAAAATATTAACCCTAAACCCTTCTAAGCCCTAAAACCCTGAAGCCTTGAAAACCTTAACCCTAAACCCAGAGCCCTGAACCCTTTTAAGCCCTGAAAAGGTTTTCAACATTAAAACGGCAGGGGATCAACCCAGCTGTAGTTGAACTCGCCGTCTTTGTACCATGTGCCTGACGACACGCAGTAGCTTCCGAAGATAGGCATGGTCACAAATGACAGGGTTTAGGGTTTTGGGTTTAGGGTGTAGGGGCAGCTCGCACTTGATGGACCTTTCAAACGACAGGCAAGATCAAGAGAACAGCCTCCGGCCTCGTGACCACAAGTCCCCAAGCCAAGCCCAAGCCCGGACCCCTGGGAGGATCCAAAAAATAGATGCCCGTAAGGGTTCCTAAAACCCTAAACCCTAAACCCTAAACCCTAAACCCTAAACCCTAAACCCTAAACCCTAAACCCTAAACCCTAAACCCTAAACTCAGACCCTGAACCCTAAACCTCAGACCCTGAACCCTGAACGGAGCGGCCTCCGGAGACTTCCAAGCTCGGCTCGAGGTCGATGAGCATGAAGACCTTCCGGTTCCGGTTCTGGACCTCCAGGCATCAAGGCGATCTTAGGAGTTAGTTAGAATAGGGGTTCTTTTGGGGGGTTATTCTAGTATTCAGGGGGGTTTTGAACGCGAAAAAACCCTAATCTTAGGAGTTAGAATACGGGGGCTTTAATTAAGGAACCACAAGGGAATATGATTAGTATTTATTCCGATCCATAGGGTTGCAGGCATCAAGGCGACTGAAGGAGGTGCCCTTCTGAGGGGCCTTAGGGCAGGGGTTCTTTGGGGGGATATTTAGGGGCTACTTGGGTTATAGGACCTCCACTGCGGCTTCACGGCGACGAATCTTACGAGTTAGAATAGGGTTTTTTGGGGGGGGTTAGGGTTTATTCTAGTACAGTTATGAAGGGGCCATAAGGGAAAATTATTCGTAATTCTCTCCGGCCAATATGTTAATCTTAGGGTACGTAGGTTTTCATGGTCCCTTAGCATAGGCCCTCAAAAGAGGGGCCCCTTATATGCCCTGTAGGGCTCATGCTTCAGAACCCTTCACAGGCGTACTAAGAGCCCATGGAACTACCCTTGGAGTCTTCTAATTTAGGAAAGGGGGAAACATTATGTGTTTTCCACCCTTTGTTGAGTAGTTGCTTCTGGACATTCAGCCGGCTTCAAGGCTGGGATTAGGGTTTAGGGTTTAGGGATTATAGGGTTTAGGGATGAGATCAGGTCCGGGCGTTTTAGGCCCAAATCTCTCACCTGATTAAATGTTCGGTGGGTTTCTGGTTCTGGGCATCGGAAGATCTCAGTCGAACTCCTCCTTCTTCGTAAAATCGCAGGAAAGCGGCCGACTTCACTTCTTTAATGAGCTGCTGCTTTAGCAACTCCTTGATCGCCTGCGCCGAGCGGGGCGAAGCAAATGCAGGTTGACATGCTAGATGCTGCGGATACTGTAGACTTGCAGAGACTTGCGCAAGAGCCGCGCTGCAATCTTGAAGCCCAGCTCAGAAGCCCTAAAACGCCCGAAGTGTCGGGCGACAAGCTCTGCATGGATTCTGAATTGTTGGCGTTGGTCGCCGTTCATACCCCAAACGATAACAACAGCAAGACAATAACAGTTGTAACACAGATAAGAAGAACAGTAGCCGTAGTCGCCGTCGTAGTCGTCCTGGTGCTTGGTGGTGCTTGGTGGTGCTTGGTGGTGCTTGGTGGTGGTGGTGGTGGTGGTGGTGGTGGTGGTGGTGGTGGTGGTGGTGGTGGTGGTGGTGGTGGTCGTCGTCGTGGCGGTGGTGGTGGTAATGGTGGTGTTAATGGTGGTGGTGGTGATGATGGTGGTGGTGATGATGGTGGTGGTGGTGATGATGGTGGTGGTGGTGGTGGTATAGTAATGGTGGCAATGGTGGTGATGGTGGTACTGGCGGTGATGGTGATAATGGTGGTAATGGTGGTAATAGGCAGAAATACTAGCAGCAGTCGTAGTCGTAGGTGGTGGTAGAAGAAGAAAATGATTCTAGCCTCAGGGTCGGCTTCGGGGTTTGGAGTGCTGGGGTTTCAGGGTTCGGGGCCGCACAGAGGGCCTTGGTGATCGTGTGCTGCTGAAGCTTGGTCTGATCCTTGGCTTCCCTGAGCCCTTCCCCCAAGATAGCAGGACACGCAACCCTAAACCCCAAGCTATGAACCGTAAGGAAAGCAAAGCACTACCCGAAACCCTGAACAAATACCCCAACACGGCAACAAGAAAACAGCCTCAGCATGGCGTGACAACGAAACGACTGAGGCTTCAACGCTGAACCCCGAACCCAACATGGCAAAAACAAACCACTGGTATGAAAAGCAACCTCCAAAACCAAAAGGGTTGAACCCCCACCAAACCACATAGCCAAAAAAAAACAAAGCCCAAACCCTCAGCCTAAGACCCCAAACCTCAAACCCCAAACCCTAAACCCTGAACCTTAAACCCGAAACCCTAAACCCGAAACCCTAAACCCTAAACCGTGAACCCTAACCTCTAAACCCTGCTTGGCCATGGTCCGAGGATCCTTCAGACTCTTGCTCCATGCACCGCGGTCCCCAGCTTTTTCGATCTGCTGGTACACGCTCCTCTTCTTGGGTTTAGGGTTTAGGGTTTAGGGTTTAGGGTTTAGGGTCTAGGGTCTAGGGTCTAGGGTCTAGGGTCTAGGGTCTAGGGTCTAGGGTTCTGCAAATCGGGTCGGTTTCTGGGGTGCCCCTTGTTTGAAGGTGCCATACGATATAGGGACCCAAACTAATTTAGAACTACCCTCTTCTGGGTTGGGGGGGGGTGTAAGGGTTTGAGGATGAGGCTACTTCAAGGCCCACGGGCGGCGATAAGTTATAGGACTTAGGACTTAGGGATCCTGAGGCACAGCTATAGCTATAGCTCTCCCCTATAGCCCCGACTAAAAACCCGAGCCCAAAACCCTAAAGCCCAAGCCCTACACCCTAAACCCCGAAACACAAAAGCCTTAAAGCCCTAAACTCTCAAGCCCCCCCCCCTCCAAAAATGAAAATCACAATTCCTTCTATTACCCTTCTAAGGAAGAAGGCTTTCATATTTTTTGGGGGGTTTCTTAAGCCATGCGTAGTATTAGAACCCCCCCCCCCCTCCCTTGTCAAGCCTGTGTCATTCCGTTAAGTCGGAGTCTGGACCAAGGATGATGAGGGTTTGGCTTGGGGATCTGGTGATTTGGGGATTTGGGGATTTAAGGGTGTAGGGTTTCAGGATTTCAGGGTTTCAGGGTTTTAGGGTTTCAGGGTTTCAGGGTTTCAGGGGTTTAGGGTTTTAGGGTTTTAGGGTTTTAGGGTTTTAGGGTTTTAGGGTTTTAGGGTTTAGGGTCTAGGGCTTCCGGATTTCAGGCTTTAAGGGCTACATCTCACGGGACAGGGGCTGAGCTGTTTGTGCTTTAAGGTTCTGGGCCGAGAGAGATCTAAAAGGTTCCGGGGGGTGATTAAGACCCAGCGTTATGGGGGGTGAAGTAGGAGTAAGCCTCAATTGTGTGGTCCCCCGCGCCTGGTCGTTGCCTCCAGGCGACTCAGCTTCAAAGCCAGCTGCGGAGCAACGGCTTTCAGCACGATCTTGTCTCCTGCCTGCAGGGGGTAAACCCTAAACCCTAAACCCCAAACCCGAAACCCTAAACCCTAAAAACTAAACCCTAAACCCCGTAGGCTTTGTAGGCTTTCTGCGGTCTAAGGATCAATTACGGCCTTTCTTGCTTGGGAACCTTACAACCGATGAGCCCTATACACCCTCCAAACCCTATAAACCTCCTAAACCCTAAACCTCCCAAATCCTACGCCCTAAACCCTGAACCCTAAACCCTAAACTACCCCTAAACCCTAAACCCCTTTTGAGGCTTCTGGGACCCTAAACCCGAAACCCCCTTTTGAGGCTTCTGGGAGTTTGGGCGGGGGCAACTGCGCGCCGAGATGATGTCGAGGCGGCTCTGCGTCAGCAGCGCGTTGGCCTGGGTCGGGAACAGCACCAGGGACTCAGGGCTGCAACAGGCAGGGTTTAGGGTTTAGGGTTTAGGGTTTAGGGTTTAGGGTATAGGGCTTAAGGTTTAAGGTTTAGGGTTGAGGGTTTAGGGTTTAGGGTTGAGGGTTGGTCTAGGGTTCGTTACTACAATAACCCCCCAAAGCCTATTCTAATTCTTAAGGCCCCTATAGTACTGTTCTCTTGTGCCCCTTTTAGAATCCACTCGTGTTCATGGGCCCCTTACAGGAAGGAACCCGAAACCCCAAGCCACAATGCTGAATTCGACTTTGCCAGGCTTGGACACTGCGACCTGAATCCTCTTTGGGTAAGGTTGCTATAGCCACATGTGGGAAGTTCCTGGTTATGGTCCTTAAGGTACTGGTTTTGAGGTTGTTCTTGAAAAGGGGATCATTTTAGAGAACTGCCCACATGCGCAGCATAGGGTGGAAAAGCGTGTTCCTTGGAAGGCCCGTTGCCACTGATCTTCCTAGAGGGGCTGTAGGACTGTAGGAGCAGTTCGCCACCAAACCCTCCTTCACTCTGGGTGCAGGAACGAAACTAAGCGCCTCATAGTGAGTGCACACCGAAGTCATTAAAGACGGTAGAGCCGGAGTAACCCCCACCCCCCCAGCGTGTAAAACTTCTACTGATGACTTCCACCACCAACTACGTGCAGCCGCCGGGCGAGATGCGTCGCCTGCGTCTTGTCGGGCCAGCCAGCGCGCGCCAGCTCCTGAGCAACCAACTTAGCCTTACGGTACGGAGTCACAGAGTCACAGGGCTTCAGGGTTTAGGGTTAGGGTTGAGGTTAGGATCTAGGGTTTTCAAAAGATAAGGAAGTAAACGTCCCAGCGAGTCTCAGGATTTGTTTTTCATAGGGCTTGAGGGCCTGTAGGCCTCAGAAGGTGCAGGGCCATTTCAGCGCTTTAGGTTCGGGCCCTGTTGCTCAGCTTCGAGAGAGCGAGCGAGCCCGCCGCGGGGATTGGGGTGCGGATCCTGAACCCTCAAAAAACCTCGCACGTCAGGCCCTTTCTCAGTATTCTTCGACTCTTCATGATTCTTCTCCTTGTTCTTCCATTTTTCTTGTTTTCGCTATCCCCATTGCTCTTCTTATTCTTCGTATGCTTATTCCTCTTCCTTTTACTTCGAACGCAGCAGACTTGGGGCAGCAGGTTGGGGTCGGGGCTCCTCGAAGGTGACGCCTGCCGGCCGCTCCGAGATAAACTGATAAAACTCCTGGGGCGCGTGCGGCGGGTTTAGGGTTTAGGGTTTGGGGTTTAGGGCTTAGGGTTTAGGGTTTAGGGTTTAGGGTTTAGGGTTTGGGGTTTGGGGTTTGGGGTTTGGGGTTTGGGGTTTGGGGTTTGGGGTTTGGGGTTTGGGGTTTGGGGTTTGGGGTTTGGGGTTTAGGGTTCAAGGGTTCAGGGTTTAGAGTTTAGGGTCTTAGGGTTTAGGGTTTAGGGGGCGATGGCTTCTTTCAAAGCTGGCTTCGTTGTTGTTTGGGCTCCTTACCTGGGTGTGGTACCATGGACGTACCCGCAAACTACATGCAACGCATCCTCAACCCTCCCCCACAATTCAATACGCCCTGAACGCGAAAACGAAAAAGTCTCAGCCGGCCACAGGCCGTGAGACTCGAGGTGGCCCATCCATTTCTTCGGTGAGCAAAAATGAGCCAGCAACAGGAGCAACAATAACAGCAAAACAGCAGCAGCAACAAGAACAACAACAAGAACAATAACCACATCGATGACGATGACGATGTCGACAATGATGATGATGATGATGATGGTGATGATGATGGTGATGATGATGATGATGGTGATGATGCTGATGGTGATGGTGATGGTGATGGTGATGGTGATGATGACGATGATGATGATGATGATGATGATGATGATGATGAACAATGACGATGATGATGATGATGATGAACAGCTTCCCATCCCAAAACTTGCTGTTGCTTCGTAGGGAATGCAGGGATTTTGGCAGCACTGCTTAAGACTCCCAAGGCCTGGCCCGAAGCCCTACATTAACCCGAAGACGGCTAAACCCTAAACCCTAAGCCCTCAACCCTCAACCCTAAACCCTTTTTATTCCAGACCTTCAACCCAACCAACGTTGAGACTGGCCCCGCACCTCCAAGTTTGGCACCTGCAAAAAGTTTTTAGGATTCTTAGAGGGGTTTAGGGTTTGGGGGCTTCGGAGGCTTGGCTTTGCAAGTTCAGGGTTTAGGACCAGTTCGGTTTAGAACGGGTGTTTGAATGGTGGGCTGCTTGTGTCGCGTTTCGTCTTCGATCTTTCCACAATGGTGGAGCTCCTTGTTAACCATGTCGCGTATGCGTTGCAGCAGTGTCTAAGAACTCTGGCTTCAGGCTTAAGGAGGCCCGCACTCAGCGGTCTTTCAGGAGTTGGAGTTGGCACCCCCAAGCCCTAAGCCCCAAATCCAACTGTCTGTTCATACCCCCTTTTGAAGATCACAACTTCATAAGCTTTTGCCGTCACTGAAAGGATACTGGTTTAAGTAAACCCTAAACCCTAAACCCTCTTACAGTCATGCCATGGGCTCTCGGACAGGTACCCGAACTTTGCTTCGGGGGTTGGTGGGGCGATGAACTTGAAGGAGAATACAGGCCTAGCAGCTTAGGGCTTTAGGGGCTTAGGGGCTTAGGGGCTTTAGGGGCTTTAGGGGCTTGGGGGCTTTGGGGGTTTGAGGGTTTAGGGGTTTAGGGGTTTAGGGGTTTAGGGGTTTAGGGGTTTAGGGGTTTAGGGGTTTCGGGGCCTGCACCAACGCCATTGCAACGGCAAAGGAAGGGCCGATGGCAAAGTGCCCGATGAGTGGTTTTAGTGGCGAGTGACGTGTCGCTACTTGGCACCCACCTGCGGGAGCATTAGGGTTTAGGGTTTAGGGTTGAGGGTTTTAGGGTTTTAGAGTTTAGGGTTTAGGGTTTAGGGTTTAGGTTTTAGGGCTTAGGACTTAGGGTTTAAGATGCACTTGTTGCCCGAAGTGGGGGCCCATGCGTCTCAGCTGCTGCCTAAAGCACGGGCTCTTACACTTCTCTGACTCGCTGGCTGCCAAGGCGAACAAAAACAGGGAAACATGCGACGGCCCCTTGCCCTAAACCCAATAAACCCTGAACCCCAAATCCGAAACCCGAGACGACCGCGCTGCACGACCTCTCTAAACTGGATGGGGGTGGGGGGGGGGTCCCGGGGATCGGTCTGGCTTGTGGATGTCTGCTGCCCTCAAGTGCAAACGAGTGATCACACGCTCGCTACAAGGTTTCAAAAAGCTTTCCAGCAGTGGGCCAGCTAGGGCTAGCGAGTGCTTGCTGGACAAACCCTAAACCCTAAATCCTAAATCCTAAACCCTCAACCCTAAACCCTATCCCTACATCTTAAACCTAAAACAAGCCAACGAGGTGGCACAGCAACCGTCACGTTTCAGGTTGAAGGCTTGCTTTAGCCGGCTACAGCTGGTGGGAATGGTAGAGGTGTAGGTAGGTTTGAGAAAGAAAGTGGGCGCGGGGGCTCAGCGACTGCTTGGACCATGTCAGGGAAAGGAAAAAAACCCTAAACCCTAAACCCTAAACCCTAAACCCTAAACCCTAAACCCTAAACCCTAAACCCTCCCTAAACCCTCTTTTCATGTCACAGCAGACTGCTCGCCGTCCGAAGATATGAGCACCTGCAGCTGCTTGGCATTGAGTCTCATGTGTGGGTTGGCATGGTGGGTTCGCATGGCCTGGCGGCATGGGGCAGTGGGTGACAGAAACCCTAAACCCTAACCCTAAACCCTAAACCCTAAACCCTAAACCCTAAACCCTAAACCCTAAACCCCAAGTGCAGTGAGCCGCACACAGGCGGAAGGCCTCGGCGTCGGCAGGGATCTTGTCGGGCGCGGCGCCCTTGCGCTCACATGCTTCGAGTCAGCTCTGTGCTGAGGATTACAGGCCGTTTAGGGTTTGGGGGTTTAGGGTTTAGGGTTTAGGCGGTTTAGGGTTTAGGCGGTTTAGGGTTTAGGCGGCTTAGGGTTTAGGGTTTAGGGTTTAGGGTTTAGGGTTTAGGGTTTAGGGTTTAGGGTTTAGGGTTTAGGGTTTAGGGTGTGGACCGGTATGGACATAGAGAGTCGAAACCCCAGAGCACGGTTGGAAATGATCGGCCTCTTCCTTTAACCCTAGACTCTGAACCCTACACCCCGTGCTCAAGCCGAAGAAGAGGGCGCGACAACTGAAGCCGGCACCCTGCCTCGACATTGATGGGGATCTCTTCTGGTGTAGTCTCCTTTCGTGGCTACCGCAACTGCGGCTGCATCCGCTGTAATGCCGACCAAATACAACTGCAGGGATGTACAGTTTCGACTGTTTTCGCTTTCATGCAGCTCATGGTCACCATTTCGTGCTTGTTGGCTTTGCTTTGGCACTATACTTGAAGGACGCACACAAAACTCACTGTCCCAGCAAGGCCTCGACGACCGCAGAGACCTTCGCTGGTGCTGCGGCGTCCTTCCCGCAGCGTGGTTTCTTTCAAAGAGAATCTCAGGAAAGGAGGCTCTAGCCAAGGACAAGAGTCTATCTGGCACAAATGAGCTGAGCTGCCAGCTTTGACCAGAAAATGAACATCGGTGTTACAGCTACATTGATTCAGCAAAACAAAGAGGGGACGCTGAACATCAATGTCCAACACTGCTGTGCCTGCTAGTGAAATCTAACGAAACCCGAAACCCTTGCATCTCTACAATTTGCTGCTGCCTGCTTCACGTAGGCAACCCGAAACCCAGCACCCTACCTCGACGTTGACGGAGTCTTCTGGTGTGCCGTCCTTCCACGGCTACCGCAACTGAGGCTGCAATCGCAGCAACACCGGACAACTACAACTTGAGGGATATGTATACACTCGAACCCGCGGCGGCCATTTCGGGCTTGTTGGCTTTGCTTTGGCACGATACTTGAAGGACGCACACAAAACTCACTGTCCCAGCAAGGCCTCGACGACCGCAGAGACCTTCGCTGGTGCTGCGGCATCCTTTGAGGGATATGTATACAATCGAATCCGCGGCGGCCATTTCGGGCTTGTTGGCTTTGCCTTGGCACGATACTTGAAGGACGCACACAAAACTCACTGTCCCAGCAAGGCCTCGACGACCGCAGAGACCTTCGCTGGTGCTGCGGCGTCCTTCCCGTAGCATGGCTTCTTTCAAACAGAAACTCAGGCAAGGAGGCTCAAGCAAAGGATAAGAGTCTATCTGGCACAAATGATCTGACGCCTTTGACCAGAAACATCTATCTTACAGCTACATTCAGCACAAGAGGGAATCTCGAAACCCAGCACGCTACCTCGACGTTGACGGAGGTCTCTTCTGGTGTGCTGTCCTTCCACGGCTACCGCAACTGAGGCTGCAATCGCAGCAACACCGGCCAACTACAACTTGAGGGATATGCAATACATTCGACCCCGCGGCGGTCATTTCGTGCTTGTTGGCTTTGCTTTGGCACGATACTTGAAGGACGCACATAAAACTCACTGTCCCAGCAAGGCCTCGACGACCGCAGAGACCTTCGCTGGTGCTGCGGCGTCCTTCCCGTAGCGTGGTTTCTTTCAAACAGAAACTCAGACAAGAAGGCTCAAGCAAGTGACAAGAGTCTATCTGGCACAAATAATCTGACGCCTTTGACCAGAAACACCTATCTTACAGCTACATTCATTCAGCACAAGAGGGGGTCTCGAAACCCAGCACCCTACCTCGACGTTGACGGAGATCTCTTCTGGTGTGCCGTCCTTCCACGGCTACCGCAACTGAGGCTGCAATCGCAGCAACACCGGCCAACTACAACTTGAGGGATATGCAATACATTCGACCCCGCGGCGGTCATTTCGTGCTTGTTGGCTTTGCTTTGGCACGATACTTGAAGGACGCACATAAAACTCACTGTCCCAGCAAGGCCTCGACGACCGCAGAGACCTTCGCTGGTGCTGCGGCGTCCTTCCCGTAGCGTGGTTTCTTTCAAACAGAAACTCAGACAAGAAGGCTCAAGCAAGTGACAAGAGTCTATCTGGCACAAATAATCTGACGCCTTTGACCAGAAACACCTATCTTACAGCTACATTCATTCAGCACAAGAGGGGGTCTCGAAACCCAGCACCCTACCTCGACGTTGACGGAGATCTCTTCTGGTGTGCCGTCCTTCCACGGCTACCGCAACTGAGGCTGCAATCGCAGCAACACCGGCCAACTACAACTTGAGGGATATGCAATACATTCGACCCCGCGGCGGTCATTTCGTGCTTGTTGGCTTTGCTTTGGCACGATACTTGAAGGACGCACATAAAACTCACTGTCCCAGCAAGGCCTCGACGACCGCAGAGACCTTCGCTGGTGCTGCGGCGTCCTTCCGGTAGCATCGTGTTCTGCTTATGAACAGAAGCTCAGGACAACAGCCTAGATGGCACTAAGAATCTGACTCCAGATTCCTTGGTTTTATGAATCATGAGATGGACATCACAAGAGGGGGATGCTGAACATCATTGTCCCAGCCCTGGGGACCCGCATTTCCCAATCTGCCGTACTCTAGGGAAGTCACCTAGTGAAGCTCAAAGGCCCCTTGCATCTCTACACATTGGTGGAGGTCTGCTGCATGTGGGCAACCTGAATTCCCCAGCACCCTACCTCGACATTGATGGAGATCTTTTCTGGTGCGCTGTCCTTCCACGGCTACCGCAACTAACTGCGGCTGCAACCCCTGCAACACGGACTAACTAACGATGGCAGCTCGCGATGTGTTTGGTAACTGGGACAAGCATGGACCACACAGGATCAGAACGAAATCAATCTGCTCTCGAAACTTCAGTCCCTAAGTCCCTAAAGCCTACTGGTAGCAGGCCGTCGAAGTATCGTGACAAGTCAGTAAGACTCGTGATTATGGTTTTGGGTTCAGGGAGCTACTCCCACCCTGGAGGTTTGAGGGTGAGATCTTGGGATGTTTGCAGCACCCCGCTCCCCCGATGATCCTTGCGCAACTTTCCCCACATCCCGGCCCTCTCCCAGCCCAACAGATACGTGCAGAGTTGTCAGTTTTGAGTCCCGGATCCGTCAACAGCGAACTTCAAGGGTAGGGATGTTTGGACTTGTGCGCTGAGGGCTTTCGAAATTTTCGGGTCGTGTCTTTTCGGGCTTGGTCGCACTGGACCCAGGGGAAGTAGGAGACGGGAGGCCGCCTGTCAAGGTGCTCGCAAACTCTTTTCATTCACCAGAACCAGCCACATCAAATAGCCCAGGCCCACTAAATTTAAGAGGTTTTTGTTCCCTGCTAAGAACGGCTTTGGAATTTGCAGGTCCTGAAAATCACTACCGGCCTCCCAAGCATTCCAGGAGCGTGCTGACGTGACGGCAAGGGGATTCGAGCCACCAGGCGCGTCTCGACTAAAAGTGCCATAAGCTCTCTTTTTGTTAAAGCCTTTTTGGACCCTGAACAGTCGAACACAGCAATTACTTCTGAACTTTACCCACCCCGTGCAGGCGGTGATCTACCGGGCCGCTTCGAACCTTTCACGGGGTTCAAAAAGAGGGGGGGTTCACCCTAAACCCTAAACCCTAAACCCTAAACCCTAAACCCTAAACCCTAAACCCTAAACCCTAAACCCTAAACCCTAAACCCTAAACCCTAAACCCTAAACCCTAAACCCTAAGTTACCTCGCAAGCACCTCAAATTTCCAGCTTCCCTTTGCCAGCGCAGGCTAAGTAAACCGTGTAATATTTGCAACCCTCTACACCCTAAACCCTAAGCCCACCCTCACACAACCCGAAACCCTAAACCCTAGGGTTTAGGGTTTAGGGTTTAGGGTTTAGGGTTTAGGGTTTAGGGTTTAGGGTTTAGGGTTTAGGGTTTAGGGTTTAGCCCTAAAGCCCTAAACCCTGCAAGCCCCACATGTTGCGCCACCTCTGTGGCCCAAAGTGCCTCGGCTTCGGCCTGGCAGTGCTGTGTTTGGAGCCCAATGTTCGGCTTAAAGCTTGGCTGCACTCAGGAGGGTAGCTATAAATTAAACTTTTTGCTGCCTTAATAAGAAACCCAATAAACCCAAAAAAGGTAAAGATCTACAGTAAAGTACCACAAAGTAAGGTTCTTGGGGATTTGGGGGTTTACGACATTAGGGGGTACCTTGTTGGGGTCCCCCTTTTGGGGATTTAGAAAATTTGGGGTTTACGGTTTAGGGTTTGGGGCTTCGCGGTTTCAGGCTGAGGGTTTAGGGGATGTAGGTTTGAGGGTTTATAAGGTTTAGGGTTGAAGGCTTAGAAAGTTTGGGATTTCAATGTGATTAACGGCTCAAAGTGGTTCATCTTGAGAAAGGGGGCAGGGGGTACAGGGGCAGGTGGACTGTTGGGAAGAGCCCATGGAATGGACACTCTAATGTTCATGGGGATTTTCTAGTGCAAGGGTTAAGGAGGGTTTCAGGGCTTGAGGGTTTAAGGCTTCAGATTTCACGGTCCTTTCCCTCATGTTCAAATCCCCCCTACCGCCCCGTAGACTATGGAATAGACCAGTGCTCTATACTATGATATACTAGACTACGATAATGTAGTAATTACAGTGAGAGACCATGTGAACGTCCAAAAGTGATGGCCGTTTTGGAAATCTGATAGTGAGGAGAATTTCGCATTTCATGAACACAGATAGCCAAAAACGACGATGACGACACTTACCAATTTTGGTGCCCAGATAACCAGATGACAGCTACGAGGAGGAGCGCGATGTTCGTCCAAAATGCGAGCAGGCTTCAAGAAAAACGCGCTTCGGGGGAGGGGGGGGGGGTTAATACAAGATAATATTATGTAGTATAATGGGATACAATATAATCCAGCATGACCATAATACTACAGTATCAGTGATCTAGTATATTTCAAAACAATAACCATAATCGCAATCACAATCATAGTCATAATCAGAAGCATAATACTCACAATCTATTTATTTGTTGCTTAGGTGTAAAGCAAGGGTGCCGTCTCTCGAAGCTTCTCCTGCAGGCCCCCTGTGAACCCCATAAAAGCCCCCGAAACCCTGTGTAAAAGCCCTATACATATCCTAGACAAACCCTCTACCCCCTTGAGAAGCCTCAAAAAATTGGGAACCCTCAGTCTCTGCGCAAGCTTGCGGGGGGCCTCATCTCGACCATCATCTTCCGCGCCGTCATCTCCCGTCATGGACGCGTACAGCTTGTCATCCGCAGTTCTGCAGCCACCCTGGCTTTGCTGAGCAGGATTGAGTGTTCCGGGTTCAGGGTTTAGGGCCGAAGATTGGGGCACAACATCAACTCCTAAAAACTCACAACATCTCGCGGAGCCATGTCTGTCAACAACTGCATGGCAGATGTTGGATACATGAGCCTGACCAAGACTGAGATTGCTGTGAACAGCCGGTGGCATCTGTCAGCACGAAGAAAGGAAGAGATTGCACTAAAATACCACTTTCACCCATGTAGTGTCATGTGATTCTCAGTGTTTTTTGATGAGGGTGTCCGAAAATAGGGGGACCCCCAACGTAGATCCCAAAATAGGAAGATTCCTTCTAATACGGATTCCAATAAGGTAACCCCATTTCTAAAACCCCCTTATGGCTTCGGGGCCCTAAACCCTAAACCCTAAACCCTAAACCCTAAACCCTAATGCCTAAACCCTAATGCCTGGTCCGGCTTGTCCGGCTTGGCAATGTGATCCTGGAGCACGGCCTCCCAGCAAGAGCCCAGAACAGCCTTCATGCAACTCCCGGGGTTTAGGGTTTAGGGGTTTAGGGGTTTAGGGGTTTAGGGGTTTAGGGGTTTAGGGGTTTAGGGGTTTAGGGGTTTAGGGGTTTAGGGGTTTAGGGGTTTAGGGGTTTAGGGGTTTAGGGGTTTAGGGGTTTAGGGGTTTAGGGGTTTAGGTGTTTAGGGGTTTAGGGGTTTAGGGGTTTAGGGGTTTAGGGGTTTAGGGGTTTAGGGGTTTAGGGGTTTAGGGGTTTAGGGGTTTAGGGGTTTAGGATTTGGGGGTTTGGGGGTTTAGGGGTTTAGGGGATTAGGGGTTGAGGGGTTTAGGGGTTTAGGGGTTTAGGGGTTTGGGTTTAGGGTTTAGGGTAATTCAAAGCACATGATAGTGCTTTCCGAGAGTAGGGATACCCTTTTCGGGGGTTCCTTTAATAAGGACTACAGTATTTGGGGGTATATTGGGGGCACCCCTATGTTGGGAAATACCCATATAGTGCTTTCCGCAATTGGGCGGCACCTTACTGGGGGTCCTGATTGTGAAGGAATCCTACCATGTGGGGGTCTAATTTAGGAGGTTCCCTGAATCGTAGACCACCACATCTCGTACGTACGGAAGTATCGCGCTATGCTTTTGATGGCTGGTCCTGCCCTGACATGCTCTCTGCTTAGTAGGAATTCGCAGACGCGAAAACGCGTTGGGCTCCTCGAGCAATTCAGCAGGGTTGCTGGGAAGCAACCGGTGCACAGGTAGCTCGATCGGCTTTCAACAGCTTGGACCGAGACATGTCAAACGATCTACGCTTCTCCACGCCAATGGAGCAGCATTACGAGCCGTGTTGCTACGCATAACCTACACCCCCCATGTGTGCTGCGGCGTAAGCCGTGGCAAGGCTGCTGCGCCAGTCTCCACTGATAGGACCAATGACTACGCTTGAGCATCCTCACGCTAAGCCCGGAAACCCACCTGCCTCGACATTCCCGCCATTTTCGGCAGCAATCAGACTCATCAGCTTCCGCAGCTCATCGGCGTTGGCCATGGGGCTATCCTGCTGGTCCGGAAGCAGCCAGGTTCAAACATGCTAGAACGGGTTCTGCCAACCGTGCCGTTCCTTTGCTAGGGATACCCAAACCGTCGCCTGAGCCTCCAGAACAAATAAACAATTGGCGTAAGACGTATTACTTGTCATCATCAATCAATCCATCAATCCATCAATCCATCAATCCATCAATCCATCAATCCATCAATCCATCAATCCATCAATCCATCAATCCATCAATCCATCAATCCATCAATCCATCAATCCATCAATCAACCAATCAATCAACCAACCAATCAATCAGTCATCAAAAAACCAATCAAAAAACAATCAAACAAGCAATCAATCAATCGGTCAGCCAACCCATCATCCAATCATTGATCATCAGTCATCCACCATCATCATCATCATCCCTAAACCCTAAACCCTAAACCCTAAACCCTAAACCCTAAACCCTAAACCCTAAACCCTAAACCCTAAACCCTAAACCCTAAACCCTAAACCCTAAACCCTAAACCCTAAACCCATCATCAAATCAAAACAAAATACAGCGCCCATCAAGGCCCAGAAGCCGGGAGCCCTGAAACCCAAACCCAGCTCCCGAGCCTCTCCGGCGGCCTCCAGGGGCTCAGGAGACGAAGCCTCCAAGGGCCATATTGGGGGGTTTTGGGGTTGGGTTTAGGGTTTAGGGTTTAGGGTTTAGGGTTCAGGGTTCAGGGTTCAGGGTTCAGGGTTCAGGGTTTAGGGTTTAGGGTTTAGGGTTTAGGGTTTAGGGTTTAGGGTTTAGGGTTTAGGGTTTAGGGTTTAGGGTTTAGGGTTTAGGGTTTAGGGTTTAGGGTTTAGGGTTTAGGGTTTAGGGTTTAGGCTTTAGGGTTTAGGGTTTAGGGTGTAGGGGTTTAGGGTTTAGGGTTTAGGGGGGTAAGGGGGTTCCAAGGCGGCAAAGACGGAGTGTCCTGCGCAGGCATGCTAACCTTCAACCCGACGCCGGTTGCTTCCTAATCCTGCTCGAAGGAAGCCCACGAAAGGGCTCAGTTTTGAGGCTTCAGGGCTTGCAGGGTTGATAATTGGGGGGGGAAGTTAGTTTAATTTAGATGGCTTCTGTAAATGGTCTACCCTAAAGCGTCAACCCTCAACCCTAAACCCGAAACCCTAAACCTTACACCTGTAATATATCGATCTCTAGTTCGATCTTAGTGTTGCGCTCGCTGCGCGGGCATCCCTCCCCCTGCCCCGAGGCCTTGAGGCTCAGCCGTGCAGGTGCTGGATCCTGAGTTGAACGGTTTAGGGTTTAGGGTTTATAAGGGTTTATAAGGGTTTATAAGGGTTTAGGGTTTAGGGTTTAGGGTTTAGGGTTTAGGGTTTAGGGTTTAGGGGGCCATGAAGGCCTGGGGCAATTGTCCCGCAGAATCTTAAACCCCTTCTCAGTAGTTCATAATCACCAAGACTACATCCTCCCAAACTCAAAGCTGAAGATCCCTAAACCCTAAACCCTAAACCCTAAACCCTAAACCCTAAACCCTAAACCCTAAACCCTAAACCCTAAAGCCTAAAGCCTAAAGCCTAAAGCCTAAAGCCTAAAGCCTAAACCCTAAAGCCTAAAGCCTAAACCCTAAGTGCCACGTGCTTCGCGGAGGGCTGTTCCGGGATCAGCTCGAGCTCCGGGCTTGGGCCTAAAACCGGCACACCTTGGACAATGAACCCTAAACCCTAAGCCCTAAGCCCTAAACCCTAAGCCCTAAGCCCTAAACCCTAAACAAACCCTACTTGGAGGTTCATGGGTAGTTAGAAGTAGGGTTCGAAGTATGGTAGTTCTACCTATAACCCCAATTGAGGTACCTACAACCCTACTTATAACTACCCATGAACCTCCAAGTAGAGGCTCCCAGAGTTTCCAACCTGTAAACCCCAAACCCCAAACCCCAAACCCCAAACCCTAAACCCTAAACCCTAAACCCGAAACCCGAAACCAAGAACAGCTTCCAAGCCGCGTTCTCTCGTCCCGCGTCACGCGGCGCCTCCCCGATGCTGGATTCAGGAGACGCCTCCTCCAAGGGTCGAGAGGGTTCAGGTTTAGAGGGTAGAGGGTTTAGGGTTTAGGGTTTAGGGTTTAGGGTTTAGGGTTTAGGGTTTAGGGTTTAGGGTACAGGGTTAAAGGGTTAAAGGGTTATAGGGTTATAGGGTTATAGGGTGACAGGGTTACAGGGTTATAGGGTTATAAGGTTATAGGGTTATAGGGTTACAGGGTTATAGGGTTATAGGGTTGTAGGGTCATAGAGTTTAGGGTTTAGGGTTTCCCCATCACCCACTCATTACCCAACACATCCCGATCCGAGCCCACCTCCCCTATTCTTCTTCATGTCCACTGATCGATAAGCCGTCGGAATGTCGGCGCGTAAGAAGATTGCGTCGCTCTCACGCAAACTTCGCATGCATAGAACAACTGAAGCCTTGTAATTTACTTGGCGGGCTTTGCCACCACATAAAGCGCTGCACTCAATCTCGCTCGTAGCTTGCACCGAGTCGGAGACGTGCTCGGTTTGCACAGAGCGACTGCTCCAACAGGGCCGTGAAGGTCGCCTTGCCCCCTGAGTCATCGCGCTTGCTGCGAACGTGCAGCGCATGCTCCAGAACCCGGTGTTCGGGCAGAACTGTCCAAGATACCTGCGCAGACCCCAGACGTTCCGTGTCGAGATCAACCGAGTAGGAGGCACAAGGCGATGAGTCCAGGAGGTTGTCACGCAGCCCTCGAGTTTTCGCTTTCACTTTCTTGTCACAGCGCGCTGCAGCAGCTGGCTGCACCTTCCCACCTGCAGGGTTTTTTAACGTTAAAAAAACCATTTAGGTTTTTTTGGTTAGGGTTTGTTAACGTAAAAAACCCTAAATGGCTGCACCTTCCCACCTTCTAGGCCCACGTCAAGGAGCCCAGTGCGCCAACCAATGGTCAGCTGCCCTCGCTTGTGAGGCGGCATGTCTGTCTGCGTCACGCCCAGTGATGAGCCCATCTGGTTCCAGCGGGGCCCCCTCGCATCTCCGTCGCCTTCATACGGACCACCGAAGCCCCACAAAAAACGATAGAAGGCGCGCGCCTTCCGGAACAGCTTCAACGCGCCGATGTCTGCCAGAACGTCCAGCCTCCGGTCATCTCCTGGGGCTTTACGAAAACAGGGGGTATTTTATTGGGACCCTTATTATCAGGCAATCTTACTATTTGAGGATCTATATCCTGGGGGTCCCTAAACCCAAAACCCTAAACCCTAAAACCCCGCCTGTGGACTGGAAGCCCATGAAAAGCTGGTAGCCTTGCGCCGTGTCCGTGCGGAGCTCCTTAGGGTTTAGGGTTTAGGGTTCAGGGTTCAGGGTTCAGGGTTCAGGGTTCAGGGTTTAGGGTTTAGGGTTTAGGGTTTAGGGTGTGTCAGGGGAGGGCGCGCGCTCGGGTGTGAAACACCCCGGGCCGCGCGCTCGCGTTGCCCGTCAACCCACCCCGGCCACCCAAACTATACTCTATTAGGGTTTAGGGTTTATGGAATTTACTTTCTGGTGCTCTGATGCTTGCTTTGATGTTTTTAAAGTTGCGCTGTTAGGGTTTAAGCTGGGGTTGGGGGTAGCCTCGGCCCTTTTCGGGCCTTCGGCGTGTCAGGGCCCGTAGAGGCCTTTATTTATTTGAAGGTCAGGGAAACCCTTTGTGTCTGCTCCTGGATTCCCCTTCTTTAAGGGCCTCAATTAAGCATCGATTTCACTACCAAAAAATCGCATTTTTCATTGCGGGTACGGGCATCCTGGGGTCCCCCTTCTTTTAGGGGGCCTTTTGAAGCCTTTTGAAGCATTTTGGTGGCTCTTGGGGTCTCTCGGGGCCTTGTTCGGACCTTCGGCGTGTCAGGGGTTTTATTCATTTAAAGGTCAGGGAACCTATTAATGAATTTTTCGCCAATGAGTATTTCAATCGCTAGGGTTTAAGCTCGGGTTCGGGGTAGCCTCGGCCCTTTTCGGGCCTTCGGCACGTTAGGACCCGTAGAGGCCCTTATTTGCTTGAAGGCCTTCGCAGGGTTTTGCGGTGATAGGGTTTAAGCTGGGGTTCGGGGTAGCCTCGGCCCTTTTCGGGCCTTCGGCACGTTAGGGCCCGTAGAGGCCCTTATTTACTTGAAGGCCGTCGTAGGGTTTTGCGGTGTTAGGGTTTAGGTTGGGGTTCGGGGTAGCCTCGGTCCTTTCCGGGCCTTCGGCACGTCAGGGCCCGTAGAGGTCCTTGCTGGGGGGAGCCATCGATTTCAGTACTAAAAAAGAACATTTTTCATTACGGGCAGGGGTGCGTAAAACCATCGTTTTCAATATTCAAAAATCGCATTTTTCATTGTGGGCACGGACAAATCTTATGGTCCCCCTTCTTTTAGTGTGCCTTTTGAAGCTTTTGAAGCCTTTTGGCGGCTCTTGGCGCCTCTTGGGGTCTTGGCCTAGAGGGGGGGCTTGGGTCGGTCCGAGGTTCTTGGTGCGGGACCCTGGGTGGGGCGGTTTTGGCCCGAGGGGATTTGGTTCGGGGGCCCTTTGGCCCGGGGCCCTCGGCCCGGGGGGGCCCTTGGCTCGGGGGGCCCTTGGCCCGGGAGGCCCTTTGGCTGGGGGGCCCAATTAAGGGGGGCCCCTTGGCGCGGGGTTCTTGGGGGGGGCCCTTGGTCCGGGGGGCCCTTGGCCCGGGGGGCCCTTGGCCCGGGGGGGCCCTTGGCCCGGGGGCCCTTGGCCCGGGGGGCCTTGGTGCGGAGAGTTGGTGGCAAACACCCCAAATCACGAAATTGAGCAACCAGCCTGCCTGGACCCCTCGCCAGCCTCCTGGTCCAGGAATCCAGCTACCAGGGCCCAGGGGGCCCCCGGGGGGGGGGGCCCGACAAACCCTGAACCCAAAACCCTGAACCGACCTCCAGAGGCAAAGGGTTACGATTTGGGGTTATACTTTAGCTACGCTAAAGGTGGTCTGGGTGCCGGCCATCCCTTAGCCGAGTACTGACGTTGTCGTAAAACAGGCCGATGTCCGTTGGCCTGTCCAGGACAGACGGTGAGGCTTAACCCTCACCTTTCCGTTTCTCTTTTTGCTTGGGCGCTCGGGCTGTAAGGCCCTCGGCCGAGCGTTCGGGGTCTGTCGCTCGACGGAAGCGACCCCTCACTTAGTTTAGGGTTTAGGGTTTAGGGTTTAGGGTTTAGGGTTTAGGGTTTAGGGTTTAGGGTTACATCCGTTCAACGGGCCAAGGCCCCGGCGAGCATAGCGAATGTACAGCAGGCGGGGCAAGGTACGCACCCCTAATGTGCCTGCTGACTCAGCGCCAACTAGTCGAGCCCGCGGCGGAGGTTTAGGGTTTAGGGTTTAGGGTTTAGGGTTTAGGGTTTAGGGTTTAGGGTTTAGGGTTTAGGGTTTAGGGTTTAGGGTTTAGGGTTTAGGGTCTAGGGTCTAGGGTCTAGGGTTTAGGGTTTAGGCTTTAGGGTTTAGGGTTCAGGGTTCAGGGCTCCTTCCGGAAGCCCAGCTCCAGGGCCCCGCTCGGGTACAGCGGGCTGTAGCGGAGCCCTGCGCGGCTGCGGAGGCGCCCCACAAGGGGAATGTCGAGGACCTCGGCTGGCCCTCTTAGGACCCCCTGAAAAGTAATTCCGGAATAATTCTTCTCTTAAACCCAATAAGGGGAAATGTGAAATATCCCTATAGATGATTCTCTTAAACATCTTAAACCCAAAAAGTAAGGGAAATTACTAAAATGCACCAAGGGATTGCCTAGGGACACCGAAATCTGCGATGAAGCTGCAGGAGCCGGAGATGCCGGAGACCTCCAGGCCTCTGCTGCCATTCATGCCGAGATCCAGACCAATGTCTGTGATGAGCGGAAGCACATCAGCCTTAGTAGCCCAGTATTACTTTTAAAAAGGGAACAAAGAACCAAAAAACAAACAAAAAAAAGAGTAAAGGGCACCACTGGGTTACCAAGCAGCTCCTTTTAGCGAGGCAAGGTCGGACCATTCAGCAGACCGTATGAAGGCAGTGGGGTAGCCGATTGAACCAGCTGAGAAGAAAAGTATCGCTGTCACCACCAGACCTCCCAATCGACAATTCCAGCCCCTTCTCCCCGAGCGCCAACGAGCCATGGCTGACGGCACGTGCTCGTGCTCAGAGGGAGCAGGCCTACTACAGTGAGCCAAATTGGCTCTCTGTTGGGGCTTACATGGACGCACTGCTAGGGCAGGAGAGCGTACGCCAAGTTGAGGTCAGAGATCCTCCTGCATGCTGCTTGTAAGAATTCTGCCGACACCGAAACGCATGAGCACATACAACTGAGTAAGTGAAGCCCCAAATGGGAGCGCGCCCTCATCTGGAGCAACAGGGACTGAGCCACTCAAACTACATTTCCACTATATTGGAACTTGCTGACTACACACTCATGTGTCAGCCAAAGGCACAGGGGCTCTAAGGTTTAGGGTTTAGGGTTTAGGGTTTAGGGTTTAGGGTTTAGGGTTTAGGGCCAAGTTTAGGGAGCCCTTACCAGCTTCGAAGCGCCTCCGCGGCCGCAGCCTCCGGCGTGGACACCGAGCGCAGCAGCTGAGCTGCCAGAGGCGTCTGCAGATGCGTCGCGGGAGCGGCAGCTTCCGGCACTGGGTCCTTTAGGGTTTAGGGTTTAGGGTTTAGGGTTTAGGGTTTAGGGTTTAGGGTTGAGGGTTGAGGGTTGAGGGTTGAGGGTGTAGGGTTGAGGGTTGAGGATTTAGGGTTTAGGGTTTAGGGTTTAGGGATCTGGCATCCGAGAATGAGAAGGTAGCCCAGCAACCTTCTTGTAGTAAGGGCACCCTTTTTTTGGGGGGTTGGTTTCTTTATAAGGGAACCCAGAACCAAGATATCGGGTAAATGGTACCTCTGGGCTACCAAGCCCTGAACCCTAAGTTTTGAATCCGAAAACCCTAAACCGACGACCCCTGAGAAAAAGCTTGGGATGAACCGCCAAAGCCCGCTGCCCTGCCTTCGGACGACTCGCGGGGGTCTCCTGCGAGGCGCTCCAGGGGCTTCGCTGCTAAACCCTACACCCTAAACCCGAAACCCTAAACCCGAAACCCTAAACCCGAAACCCTAAACCCGAAACCCTAAACCCTTCAGTTGAGAGCCAGCTCCAGTCTTAGGGTGGTTTCATGGGCCCTAGATGTGGACCTCCTTTCAAGGGTTCTGATGTAAGGGGTATACACGGGGTCCACGCTTAAGGGCACCAACTCACCCCTCGAATTCCGTGATCCCATGAATTTGCGTCTAGGCATTAGGGAGCCAGCCCCATAGTCCCTCAAATGTTCGGTGGGCGGACAGAGGCCCATGATCTTTCACTTTCGTCCCAAAGCAGCATCCTCGAACCCTGAACCCGACGCAGTGGAACCCAGGACCCAAAACCCAAAACCCTAAACCGGTCGACCGGGTCAACATTGGGGCTCCTTCTCCTTCGTGATAGGGCTGGCCGAGGGTGGCGAAGACACGACGACCCCGCCAGACCTCACAGCACCGAAAATCGCAAGAAAGTGGAGCTTGAGGTATGGGGGGGGGGGAAGGAAGGGGGGGGGGGGGGGTTCCGAGCATCCTGCCTCTGATTCTCTTCCTTTATGAAACCTTTGAGGTTCTGGGCTGAGGAACCAGCCAGCCGAACGGTGCTTGAGTGTTTCGGGCTTGCAGTCCTAAGCAAAGGATGTGGTCATTTCTGTTAAAGATTATGGTCCCTCTTATCCTAAACCCTAAACCCCAAACCCCAAATCCTCTACATCTTCGGGGCCGCCAGAGAATCGTAACCCCAAGAAGGAGGGGAGCCATCATGTTAGAGAAGTGGCCACCACTGAGCAGGGATCTGAAGAGATGTCTGAAGTCATGGGTAGGACCCAGCTTAAGTGCTATGCAGCGCTCCGAAGGCTAATGTGGGGTTGGGGTTTAGGGTTTAGGGTTTAGGGTTTAGGGTTTAGGGTTTAGGGTTTAGGGTTTAGGGTTTAGGGTTTAGGGTTTAGGGTTTAGGGTTTAGGGTTTAGGGTTTAGGGTTTAGGGTTTAGGGTTTAGGGTTTAGGGTTTAGGTTAGGGTTTAGGGTTTAGGGTTTAGGGTTTAGGGTTTAGGGTTTAGGGTTTAGGGTTTAGGGTTTAGGGGGCTTAGGGGGCTTAGGGGGCTTAGGGGGCTTAGGGGGCTTAGGGGGCTTAGGGGGCTTAGGGCTTAGGGCTTAGGGCTTAGGGCTTAGGGTTTAGGGTTTAGGGTTTAGGGTCTCGGGTTTAGGGTTTAGGGTTTAGGGCTTTGTCCTTACAGTGTGGGCCCGCAGCCAAGGTGCCCGAAACCCTCCGCCGGGCGAGGAGCGTTTGCGCGTCCCTGCCAACGGCATGCTATACAAGAGTAAGCAATATAGGGGTCGGAACAATTACTAATCATGTTCCCTGATCGTCCGTATATAAGTAGACCAGAGTATCCCTCAAACCCAGTTCTAATTCTTCACTGCCTCGGGAGGTTTTACGAGGGTAGAGAACCACTGAAAACAGTCGGGTCCAGATACTGGCCTACCCCCTTTGGCGAGCCTTTTGGCGACAATATTTCGGCGAGGAGTACAAGAGGACATCCATTTTGAAAACAGCGTGTTGTGCGGTCTGACTCAATTGCCAGACAACATCGTACCAGTACAGCGAGGGAGATTAGTGTTTGGAGCTTGTCGTGTTTAGGGTCTCATGACTTGCAGAGAGCTTGGGGGCTGCACTCGGTTTCAGGCCCTCGCGAAAATTTGGACGAGCGCCCGACTCTTATACTCAACTGTGAGCACGCGGGGGCGATGTTGGATCTGTGAGGAAGGAGCCTTCCACCCGCACCCTCCCTGGAATGCCCAGGTACCTAGATCCCATAAGTAAGGTCACGTCTATTCATGATGGCTTTCTCAAGGGTATCCGGTCTTATTACCAACTTCACCCCTTTGGATCTCATCCCCAACGATCCCTACAATAGTATACGCTGAGCTGTACCAAATCCGCCGTCCACTGAAAAAAAGGGGCCCGCAACTCAACCCTAAATCCTCAACCCTAAAGTGCCCTAAAGATTTAAAAAGGCTCCAGGATGAGGTTACCCTTCGGCACAGCCCCTAGGAAGGCCCGGCCTTGAGGCTCCGCCGCCTTGCACCGAGGTCTGTGGCGACCTGCGTTTCGGGTGCTTCTCGGATTTGGGGTTTAGGGCTTAGGGGCTGCAGGCTCTGCCAAAACCAAGGGTTTAGGGTTTAGGGTCTAGGGTTTAGGGTTTAGGGTATGGCTTTCAGGGATTTAGGCCTTCACAGCGGAAAAGACTGCTAAAGCGGCACGCGGTCAACATGGCAAAAGAGCCTGGGATTTCCAGTTCGAGGACTTCGGCTGGTGCCACTGCTCGCTCGACAGAGCTCTACATGGTCAGTTGGATACGCCTTATAATGGTAACCCCAAAGGGGACCATAGTTTGAGAAGTGACCGCGCTGAAATCAGCTGAAATGGATGTTCGGCTGGGCCTGAGCAACCCGCGGGAAGCGAACCTCGGGTAGCCTCAACGACCCTGAGCCATCAACCCCGAACTAAAATAGACATGTACATATACGTCTATGTGAAAATAATAGACCCGACAACATGTAAGATAGAATCTACAATATAGAACTTGCACGATGTACCCTAAAACCTCTCGACCCTGAAGCCGTGCCCCAGCTGGTGGTGTCCGAAATTAGGGGTACCTTCTTGGGGTCCTTAGTACAAGGGAATCCTACTACAGGGCTCCCCACACCCTAAACCCTAAACCCTGTTTTTGGTAAACTCACAGCTGAGCCCCGCCGTGGCCCAGCTGGCGGCCATCTCGGCAAAGAACTCGCAGCGGATGCGGGCCTAAGTGGGCTTTTGCAAGGAAAGGCCTAGGTTTAGGGATTAGGGTTTATAGGGAGGGTAAAGGGTTTAGGGTTTCGGGTTTAAGGTTTAAGGCCTGCCTCAGTGGGCTTTTGCAAGGAAAGGCCTAGGCTTAGGGTTTCTAGGGCAGAGGGTATAGGGCTTTGGGTTTAGGGCTTTGGGTTTAGGGTTTAGGGTTTAGGGTTTAGGGTTTAGGGTTTAGGGTGCGCATTTTCCACGCCCGGTTGCGTGTTCTGGGGCCTTAGAATGATTTTGATGTCCAGAGTCTGGGCCGAAGTTGTGCCCAAGAGCCATGGGATGACACGGCTGCACCGAACCTTACGTACCAGCCAGTCTGTAGTACGGGTGCCCTAAACCCTAAACCCTAAACCCTAAGCCCTAAACCCTAAACCCTAAACCCTAAACCCTAAACCCTAAACCCTAAACCCTAAACCCTAAACCCTAAACCCTAAACCCTCGGCCGAAGCTCGAGTTTGGCTTCTTAGAGCTTCACCCTGAACCGGCCACTCTGAACCTTGAAAATGGTCCGTTCTCAACGTTAGGATCTAGAATTGGGCTTTGGGCTTTGGGCTTTGGGCTTTGGGCTTTGGGCTTTGGGTTTAGGGTTTAGGGTACGGGGGCAACCGAAAGGGGAAAGGAAAGAATCTCAACCCTTGGTTGCCTAAATGAACTCCCTGAACCGAAGAACACAACACAGATCCAGACAAGAGCACCCGAAGGAGAGAGGGGGATATCCTTACCAAAGTAACCAGACACCAACCCCAACTCCAAACCCCAGGGCACTACTTTTCGCTTTGAACAGCCGTTGTTAGTGGCCATTCTTGAGCCTTGAGCCACAAAGGTTCCCAGGTTCATTGACCCTTTATCCTTCAACACCAACCCTTTTTCACAATACAAACTGCAGCTCCGCATAGGGTTTAGGGCTTAGGGTTTAAAATTTAGGGTTTAGGGTTTAGGGTTTAGGGTTCCTTTGGGTTTGGGCTTGAGGCTTTAGAGCCCCCGGTATACTTGGCGACCCCAGTGACTCGACTTGAGAGCCTTGAAAACTACCTCCCCCCCCCCCCATCAAAATCCCCCGCACCCCGTTTAGGGTTTAGGGTTTAGGGTTTAGGGTTTAGGGTTGAGGGTTGAGGGTTGAGGGTTGAGGGTTGAGGGCCAAGAACCCAAGCAGCAGACTTCGGCATCCCTTCAGCAGCACAAAAGCCTTCAGAACATCCTCAAATCCTGTGCCAAGATCTGCCAAAGACACCCTGAAACCCAAAAACCTCAACCCCTAAACCCTAAACCCTAAACCCTAAACCCTAAACCCTAAACCCTAAACCCTAAACCCTAAACCCCATACCCTAAACCCTAAACCCTAAACCTCGGTCACCCTAAGCCTGAATCTCTAAAGTCCCCCTAACACTCCAGCGCCGGGGTATCGGCCAGGGCTGCACCGGGCCTAGCCACCAGACTTCGCGCCTGCTGAAGGTGCCACTGCGTTAGGTTTCAGAGGCTGGGGTACGTATAGCTTGCAAGTTGAAGAGACCTAAACCCCTAAACCCTAAACCCTAAGCTCTCAACCCTAAACGCTAAAGCGCAGATTGGGGGGTAGTTTAGGATCCCACAAGCTTCGACGGGCTCGGGCTTGAGGGTGGACTTTTGGTCTTTAGGACTGCGGCTTCTTTAGGGTTGAGATGGTTCTGGCTTCCAGAAAAAAACCTGAAGTCCTAAATCCACGAACCCGACGAAGAAGCCTGGATTTGGGGATGTGGGACTTTAGGGTGTGCATTGTTGCGCGAAGGCTTTTTCTCCGACTTCTTTAGCGCAACATGTGGGTCACACCTAAGAGGGTTTTGGGCTTGGAGCTGCGACTATCCTTGCCTCTGCTTTGATCTCCAGCAGCTGCGCGAGGACCTTTGCAAAGGCCGAAGCCTAAACCCCTAAGCCCCACTAGGGATCGCCACGAATCTGCTTTGGGCTTTAGAGGAACTTGGGTATCTCCCGAAATAGGGATGCCCCTTCTGCACCCCAACTAAAATAGCATCAAATCCCCTTAAAAAGGGACCCCCAAAAGGGTTACCCCTATTTTCGGAAACCCCCTCCCCAGATTGTTCATTGTTCACGCGTTGTACTTGGGGGCCCAGCAACCTCTACTAATTGCTTAAGAAACCCAAAAACATATTACTCCTTATTAAGGGTAATATTGGGAGTATCATTTTAATTTCTTTTGGGGGGTTCTTAAGCAATTAGTTACTATTATTCATTATTTGGGGTAATATAAGGATTCTGATTTTTGATTCTTTTGGGGTTCTTAAGAAATTAGTAGGGCTGAGGGCTCAGGGTCTTCAGCATGGGCTCAGCGCCCAACATCGGTGTCGATGGCGGCCATCTTGGCGTGAGCCTGTCGAGGTCTGGGCTGCGGAATAGAGAGGGCGTAGGGGTTTAGGGTTTAGGGCTTTGGGCTTAGGGCCTATACCTTACACACCCCTCCCAACCCATGAACCCTCAACCCTAGGCACCCCCTCCTAAACATTCCTAAGCCCTCAACCCCCCTAAACCCTAAACCCTAAACCCCAAGCCCCGAACCCGAAACCCTACCGAACCCGAAACCCTGAACTCTCAACCCGAAACCCTAAAACCCCAAACCCTCCACACCCCATCCCCACGAAAAGGCTTCTAAACCCTAAGCCTTAACCCTAAACCCTAAACCCTAAGCCCCAAACCGGAAACCCTAAACCCCAAACCCTAAACCCTAAACCTAAACCCTAAACAAAAAGGCCCCCTACCACAGGCCACGAAAAGGCTGCTGCCGCCTCCTGGAGGCTCTCTTGTAGCGCCTCCGTCCGAAGCGCCGAACGGCTGGCAGCCTGAAAGCGGCCGGAGTTTGGTTGGTGTGAGGGTTTAGGGTTTAGGGTTTAGAGTTTAGGGTTTAGGGTCTAGGGTTTATGGCTTGGGGTTTGGGGCTTAAAACCCTAAACTGTAAACCGTAAACCGTAAACCGTAAACCCTAAACCCTAAACCCTAAACACCTTTGCGGTTGGGGCTCCTCGACATGCCCCATCTTGCAAGGCCAAGTCGCGGCAAAGAAGTTGCTGAAGGTCTGCCTCAGGAGAGGGGGGGCAGAAGGCCTTTGTGTTGGGGTTTGGGGTTTGCGTTTTGGGGTTTGGGGTTTAGGGTTTAGGGTTTAGGGTTTAGGGTTTAGGGTTTAGGGTTTAGGGTTTAGGGTTTAGGGTTCGGGCTTCAGGGTTTAGAGACCCTGAAACCCCCCACAAACATGCCAAAAACCCTAAAAGCCCTCTAGCCCAAAGAGCCCTAAGACCTTAAACCTTTAAACCCTAACAAAAACGCGAACAAAACCTAAAACAAACCCGTAAAAACTCCTAAACAGCCTTAGCAAAAAAAGAAGAAGCCCTTATTAAAGCCACAAAAATGCGCCCCACAGCCAACAAACAAACCTCGAAAACCGGAAGGGGCCCCAATGCTCTGGCGAGGTTCGGCCCGCGCTTCAGGGCCACGAGCTCCTGTAAACTTGAATCAAGGGGTTTAGGGTTCAGGGTTCAGGGTTCAGGGTTCAGGGTTCAGGGTTCAGGGTTTAGGGTTTAGGTTTTAGGGTTTAGGTTTTAGGGTTCAGGGGCTTATAGGACTTGTTGCCTTTTCGGACTTTGGGGGTTTGCGAGGCTTGCGGGGCGGCTTGCGCTTTAGGGCTTCTACAGAATGTTAGCCCTTACGGACGGTTTAGGGTTTAAGGCTTCTTTGGGGAGGGTTTTGGGGCTTTGCGAGTTGAGGGGTCCGGGGGTCTAAGGTTTCGGGCTTTAGGGATTGAGGCTTTAAGTTTCAGGGCTTTTGGGCTTTGGGGTTCAACCCTAAACCTATATTGTGTTGAGGGCTTGGGGTTTGTGACTTCCTGTTCAGTTTTGAGCGGCTTCAAGGCAGAACGGTGGATTTTAGGATTTCGCAGTTAGCTAGGCTTTAGGAACTGGGCTGAGTTTGTGGATTCCGGGATTTTGGAGATGCTTGGAGGAGGGGAGGGGTTTGGAGACAGTGTGAGAATTGAGTGCCGAGATGCAAGCAATTGGTTCAGGGGCTCAGGGTTCAGAAGATTCACAATCCATGGCAGCCCTAAAACGCCTCAGCCTTTGATTCTACCGGCCTAGGGGTTTAGACGCAACTTTAGCGATGTGGCCTGAATCCGAGAAACCCAACTTGGAAGATACCTCACGCAAGCTGAAAGTAGGACTGCTGACGGCTGTTGGTTTGCTGTGACTTCAGTCCTGCTGACACTGCTCAGCGGTCTCTTTCCAGCGATCTCTTTCCCGGATCTGGTCGCGCAGATGCTCATGCTGCTGCAACTGGCTGTCCACACTTTGTAGGACCTCAAAGCGCTGAGGAAGCAGTGGGCAAGACTTCAGGGCAATCATAGCATAGTTCCATTGGATGTGCGACTAGTACGATGCTTCCTGCTGCTCTTGCTTTACCGACTTTCCACTACCGACGAGCTTTAATCCATCAACCGCGGGCATTGAAGTGTAGCCTCTTTTCGGAATCGGGTTGTTAGGAACCCAAAGTACCAGAATGCAGTGGACTGCCTCCTCCTGCAGCCGCCTCTCCAGTCGGTAGCGGGCGCTGCCGCAGCCGCCCGTGTTGGGGCTCTTTGACAGCGTTTGCCACATCACCGTCTGGATGGCCTGACAGGGCACACAGCGGAACATCGCGCTGCGCAGAAAGAGCCCTGGAGCCAAGCCCTAGATGTCGCGGGGTCCGAGATTGAGGATCCATGCCTACCCGTGCTTCGTGATCAGCTGCTGCGAAACAAGTCAATGCAGCAAGCGTTCAGCCAAAGGCCCGACAGATGACACATCCATGCTACGCACGGAGGCTCGCAATGCATCTTGAACGTTGAAACTGAATGCTCAGGAAGGATTGGAGGCTTGCGGCGCACTTTCTCACCCAAACATGCCAAACTCACGTGCAAAGGGCCTTGTCCAAGCCTGGGCTGAGATCTTCGCGCGGCTCGTTGGCCGCCAAAGCAAGGCCGCCTCATGTTGCGGTTCGTCGAGGTTCAGGCTTCGCCTCATTTTTTCAGGGGTCCCGCCCTTTAGGCCTATGTCTATGCAAGCCCCAAAGACACCACAAAAGCAAACCATGACGGAGGCCGTGATGCCATATGACGAACCCTAGTCAGTATTTAGGGTTTAGGGCTTCGGGCTTAGGGTTTATAGGGTTTTAGGGTGTTTCTAGCTTTTCAATGGCGAGGAGTCCATGCGAAGGCTGCGGCAGTGTGTGTTTACCGTTCGCTTTCAGCCCTTGACAAGGCTCGAAGCCTGACACTCCGACGAGATGGTGGTGTTGCACTACTATTTGCTTCAGAACCCCCAGAAAGGTTCTTCCTTGTAAGGGTAATGTGGTGATTGCTATTTGCTTAAGAGCCCCAAAACATGTTCTTCCATATAAGGGTTTTTGTGGTGATTGCGATCTTTGCTTCTTGGGGGGTCCTTAAGCAAAAAGTTGTGCGCGTGCTCGCTCATCAAACCCAGGATGGGGTACAACATCTCTTGGCTCTGCTTCCTTGCGGCGTCTACATGCGTCCCTATTTACCTTCGCTGCGTCGGGGTGTTAGGCGAGTCCGGAACATCGCGTCGAAAACGGCGAGGACAGAGCCAGAAAAGCAAGGAAGCCACTGCCAAGCAAACAGGGCCCACCAAGTTAGAGAATAAGCCCTAAACCCCAAACCGCAAACCCTAAACCAAGAAAACAGGGCCAATAAAACAGGGCCCACCAAGTTAGAGAATTAAGCCCAACCCTGAAGCCTAAGCCGAAGGCCTTGTTTCCAATGTCGGCCGACGCTCCGCTCAACCCCAGAAACCTCAGACCCAGTAAAACCCCAAAACCACCAGCAACGTGAACCCTATAACCCCTAGTAACCTATCAACCCTGTGACCTCCATCTCTATGACCGCAAATTTAGTATAACCCCAAAAGTCCTACAAAGCCTACAAGCCCTTATAAGCCCTTATAAGCCTTCTAAGCCCTTGTAAGCCTTATAAGCCCTTATAAGCCTCACAAGCCTTGTAAGCCCTTATAAGCCCTTAGAGCCCTTATAAGCCCTATGCCCTTATAAGCCCTTATAAGCCCTTAATGAGCCCTTATGCCCTGTATAAGGCCTTCAATAAGCCCTTATAAGCCCTTCTAGGCTCCGCCCTCCAAAACCCTAAACCCTAAACCCTAAACCCTAAACCCTAAACCCTAAACCCTAAACCCTAAACCCTAAACCCTAAACCCTAAACCCTAAACCCTAAACCCCTTTCTTGGTGCATCTCGGGCACCCAGTTTCATGGCAAGCGTCTCGGGCCCTGCCAAGATCGACTGCAAGCTTTCGGAGCTTGGCGTTCGGGGGTTTAGGGTCGGTTTCGGGTTTAGGTTTAGGGTTTAGGGTTTAGGGTTCAGGGTTTCGGGTTTCGGGTTTAGGGCTTAGGGTTTAGGGCTTAGGGTTTAGGGCTTAGGCCACCCAGGTCAACGACCAACATGGATTGCTTGGTCCAGCAAGAGGCGCGCCACCAACTTAGCACACCCTAAACCTTAAACCCTAAACCCTAAACCCTAAACCTTAAACCCTAAACCCTAAGCCCTAAACCCTATACCCTATACCCTAAACCCTAAACCCTAAACCCTAAACCCTAAACCCTAAACCCTAAACCTACACCATCATCTACACCTGCAAGCTCTCCGGCCTGCGACTCCAGGCTGCGGATTTGGGGGACTTCAGAGGGGACAACAAGGCAGAAGCTGCCGAGGTCTTTAAATCTTAGGAGTTTCAGGGCTTTGTTTAGGGTTTAGGGTTTGGGGTTTGGGGTTTGGGGTTTAGGGTTTAGGGTTTAGGTGTGTACAGGCTGGAGTCAAAGCAGCAGCCCCGAACCCGAAACAGTGCAACCCGCCCACCCCACCCCCGCCTGTGCCAGCACTTGGGCTTGGGCTCTTGTCCTTCCCAATGGCCGTGATTCGGGGTTATCAGGGTGAGGGTTGTTGGGGTATTAGGCTTTAGGGTTTAGGGTTTAGGGTTTAGGGTCCCTAAAACCGAAACCCTCAACCCCCCCAGACCAGTCAGGGGTCGTGTCGGGGCGGGCTTAGGAAGCTCCTGTTCAGAGACCAGGCTGTGAGGCTTAAGGCACCTTAAGCTCCTCACTGCTGAGCCCCGTAAACTACTCAAAGCCCCAAAGCCGAAACCCTAAACGCGTCCTGGGGCGTGGACGGCGAGGCTGCCGGACCTTGGGAGCCTGGGATTAGGCCGGGTTTAGGGTTTAGGGTTTAGGGTTCAGGGTTTAGGGTTTAGGGTTTAGGGTTTAGGGTTCAGGGTTCAGGGTTTAGGGCTTAGGGTTTAGGGTTTACGCGCAGGAATCCTGCATGCGAACCAAGGCCTGTGGGCAAACCTATTAGTAGCTTTTCGCTTCGGGGCCTATGAGACCCCCTTCGAAAGCCCACAATGGGGGACACTTTGGATCCCTACAATGACACCTGCATATAGGGTTTCATCGATGCTTCACATTCAACCCAACTCAGCAGCGCAGACTACTGAGAGAGTCTGAGAGATGAGACTTAAATGATAGGTTTTAGGGTTTCACGTGTTATCAGAAGCCCCAAGTCCCGAAGAAACCCTAGATTCTTAAGCTCCCCGATTCCCTTCCCCCCCCCCCCCAAAAAAAAAAAAAAAAACTAAGCCATGACCCCCTGAACCCAAAAATCACACTAAACCCGAAACCCTGAACCCTAAACCCTAAACCCTAAGCCCGAAACCCGAAACCCTAAACCCTAAACCCTAAACCCCCGCGGCACCTCGCCGCTTGAGCAGGCCCTGCCAGCTTCCTCCACTGCCCTCTGCGAAGGAGGCAGCCGCCTCCTGGAGCCCAATGGCCTCCCAGGGATATCTTTGGGAGGGGGGAGGGTAGGGTTTAGGGTTTAGGGTTTAGGGTTCAGGGTTCAGGGTTCAGGGTTCAGGGTTCAGGGTTCAGGGTTCAGGGTTCAGGGTTCAGGGTTCAGGGTTCAGGGTTCAGGATTCAGGGTTTAGGGTTTAGGGTTTAGGGCTTCGGGTTTAGGGTTTAAGGTTTATGGTTTAGGGTGTATAGAAGGGAAGCTCGCTTGTGCTAAGAGCACCCGGGCCGCTCACCCCAACCACCCAAACTATTCTCATTTAGGCTTTAGGGTTCCCCCCCCCAAACCCCCCTCAAGGGGGGCTTTCTTGCTTTTTACTTCTTGCCGTTTTGTAGGAGAGGAATGTACTAGCTATTGGCCGGTATTCTGGCTCTTGTGTTCGAGAGGAACTGGAGCTGAGGAGCCTAAGGGACTGCCCAGTCTCCGGACTAAGGGAGTTCCGAGGCCCTCCCGAAAACCCGGAGTGCCTGCTGCCTCAGCTGGAAGAGCACGGACTCCACCTTGACTCTGGGGTTTATGGGTTGAGGGTTTCGGGTTTAGGGTTTACGTTCGATGATGGGAGCCTTCCCCTATAGTTCAGGGTCTGACAACATGCATAAAGAGGGCCCAACAATTCAGATCAACCTCAGAGGCAGGAGCCCAGAGCATTCCTGAAACCAAGCTGTACCTGGTAGGGTTTCTGGCCTGGGGGCTGTGCAGGGCCTTACCTGGCCATCAAGGGGAACTTTGGGCAGTCCTCTTGTGGTGTCAGATCCTTTTTGTTAGCAGGAGGAGGTTGGAGAGGCTTGAATCTGGAATCTGAAAACCTTCAATCCTACACCCTGGCCGTACCTGCAGCAGATGGCCGAAGAGATCGCGCAGAGCTGGGTCCTTCAGCCGGGTCGCTCAGGGTAACGGGCGGCACGGGATTGGGATATGTACTCATTCTATACAGGTTGAGGGTCGGGTTGAGATAACTTATCTCTGGCCCGAGGTCGGCGGCAAATATATGTTTGAGATGCTTTTGAAACAGCAACTGCAGCAAGCTTTCACCCCCACGCAGAACCACTCAAGCCTAAATCCCTGAACCCCTAAACCCTAAACCCTAAACCCTAAACCCTAAACCCTAAACCCTAAATCCCTGAACCCCTAAACTCCTCGATCTTCACTTCGAGACCGAGAGTCTTCTCTGCATCTTGACCTTCAGCAGGGGCTTCTGAATGAAAACAGAAGGCTCCCCAGAACCATCTCATCTGTTTCTGTGCAAAATGATTGCAGTTTTGTGGGTCCAACCACATCCTGGGATCCCCCACAGGATTTGGATGTAGGATTGGGCTGTATGAGTAGGATTAGTTGTAGGGGCCTTTCCCTTCATTTCTCCCAAAAACATCTCCGGTTTTGAAATCGGGGCCCTCACTGGGCCTTACAACGCCGAAGCCCCAAAAAGGGCCGAGTCTACCCGCTACCCCTTTCCGAAGAGGGTTTAGGGTTCAGGGTTTAGGGCTTAGGGTTTAGGGATGTTTTCACGCCCTCGCCTGGCACACCCGAAACCCTAAACCCAGCCAAGACCGAAAGCCCAGCTAATATTAGGGGCCTGAATAATTAGAACAGGATTTTGGGTGGTTATTGTAGCATAAACATAAAGGGATCATGGGGGAATATTGCTAGTCCACAGAAGCCACTAAACCCAAAACCCTAAACCCTGAACCCTGAACCCTAAACCCTAAACCCTAGTTATTCCGAGCCCCTACAGTAGGCCCCCCAGCGCAGCCGCCGCAAAGCCGACGCCGAGGCCTTGCGCAAGGCCGAGGGGAGGCCCAGAGAGCCGAACCCTAAACCCTAAACCCTAAACCCCAAACCCCAAACCCCAAACCCTAAACCCTGAACCCTACCCCTTAGGAGCTTCGGCGCAAAAAAAAGGACAGGGATGGTACAGGGAACCAGAACATTTTTATTTAGGAACCCCTAAGTTAAGCCCTAACATATGTAGAGTTTAGGGTTTCGGGTTTCGGGTTTAGGGCTTATAGGGTTTAGGGTTTAGGATTTAGGGCTTATAGGGTTTAGGGAGATTCCGCTACGGAACCAGAAGAAAACACAGCAAGGCCTGCGTCGTGGACCGCGCCGAGGCGCTGAGTTCCACCAGGGCCTTGCGGCACGCGCGCACGCGCGCACGCGCGAGGCTTTTGGGGGCTCCTTTCCTTCGCTTGGGGCTGTTCAAGGCTTTAGGGTGTTGGGGTTTAGGGTTTAGGGTTTAGGGTTGAGGGTTGAGGGTTTTTGGGCTTTAGGGTTTAGGGTGAAGATGGGTGAAGGGGTTCAAGAGTTCTGGTTTCGAGTCTTGGGGGTTCGGTTTGTCAAAGGGTAGCACAAGCGGTTAGGGAGCTTTGTGTCTTGGGCTTTTTTGGGGGGTCGTACTTGGAGGTTCATGGGTATACGTAGGGTTATAAGTATGGTAGTTAGACTTACAACCCCAGCTAGGGCACTTCTAACCCTACTTATAACTACCCATGAACCTCCAAGTAGGGCCTTAGGGCGGGTCACCCTGCAACCGGCACCCTCTGCGCACCCCTGGGCTCGAAGCACCCCAAAAAACCAAGAGTTAAACCCTAAACCCCAAACCCCAAACCCTAAACCCTAATTTAAACTCTTACATAACTCTGGAGGCCGTCGGAAGGGCCACTGGAAGGCATCCTCCTCTTCTTCTCAGAATGCAGAAAATGTAAAGGTTTACCCTCATCTACTTGGAGGTCGTGGCAGATGAGGGTTTAGGGTTTAGGGTTTAGGGTTCAGGGTTTAGGGTTTAGGGTTTCGGGTTTAGGGTTTCGGGTTTCGGGTTTCGGGTGTCGGGTTTCGGGCTTAGGGTTTAGGGTTTAGGGTTTAGGGTTTAGGAGGTTCATAGGTAGCTATAAGTAGGGTTGTAAGTGCCTTAAGTGGGGTTCTTGGCATCACTACCATACTTGTAGCCCTACTTATACTACCGATGAACCTCCAAGTAGGAGTAACTTGGAATAAGAAGGGTGCCCTTTTTTGGTTCACAAAGGCGGGGCCTACTCTGGGCCCTAGTCATCACCGAAACCCCTATAAAAGCCAGGTGCACGTCGTCAGAACCATCCTGGAACTCAGCCGATCTCTTCGCTTCGCTTTCGGGGATTCGAAGGACTTGGCATTGGAGGTTGGCCGTAGATTGGGCTACGGCGCAGCGGGTTTCCCCAAGCCCCAATGTGGTTGTTCTGAACTGCCCAGAGAGCCCAATACCCCTTAATTAAGGAATATACCTTAAATTCAATTAGGGTCCGGATTTAATTTAGGCAGTTTTTGTTTTTTGGTGTATATAAGGAACCTTCATATGGTTTAAGGTATATTCCTTTTTTCAGGGGTATTGGGCTCTCTGGGTATGTGGTCCCCTTCCAAGGAGCTCCGAGTGCGACGCGGTGTAGGGCAACCCAAGCTGGGACAATCAGGCAACTCTTCCATCCCCATCTTGGCGAAACCCTAAAGCCTAAACCCCAAGGCCTTAAACCCTAAACCCTGCACCCTGAACCCTGAATCCTGAACCCTGAACCCTGAACCCTAAACCCTAAACCCTAAACCCTAAACCCTAAAGCCTTAACCCTAGACCCTAGACCCTAGACCCTAAACCCTAAACCCGAAGCGAGTGCTCAGTGCCTCCTGCAGGGCGGCCCGGGAGACCGCGCCTGTGTCAGCAAGCTCCCAGGTCTGTTGTTTTCAAGGCTTGCCATGCGGTTTAGGGTTTAGGGTTTAGGGTTTAGGGTTTAGGGTTTAGGGTTTAGGGTTAGGGTTTAGGGGTTCAGGGTTCAGGAAAAGACTTGCAAGGCGCGTCGGCGCAGTCACGAGGCTTGGCACCACTTGTAGCTCCAGGGTTTAGGATCTACAGGGTTTATGTGGGGGTTTACGAAACTAAGGGATCCCTTATATGGACCCCCAAAATAGTAGGATTCCCTCATAATAAGTACCACAGCGCCACTGCAGCTGTGCATCTCGCCCTAGAGCGCTCTGGGGCATGTGTTGCATTTGGCGTTTTTACGCCTCACCACACCCTGCGCTTTTGACAGCGCCTCTTCTTTCTTTTCACGTGCTGCCTCTAACCACCTACGGGCCTAGGTTGTGTTGCAGATACAGTTTCCTGATGAAGAGGACTGATGTTTTTCTACGCTCGGGATTCCCTTTTACTTTTCTGTGGGCTAGTTATAAGAAGGCTTCTAAGTGCCCTAAGACCATACAGATCCGAACACTACACATGCGCTCCCCTAGGCCCTGAACCCTAAACCCCAAACCCCAAACCCTAAACCCTATGGCCTATAGGTGCCGAGACAGACGAGGATGCCGCCACCGAGGCGGCCATCGTGGTGCTCGTCTGGTCACTCATGGCCAATTGAGAGCTTCTGGGGTTTAGGGTTTAGGCTTTGGAATTTGGGAATTGCTGGTTTGAAGGTCTGGGCATTTGGGGTTTAGGGTTTAGGGCTTAGGGTCTGGAATTTTGGAATTGCTGGTTTGAGGGTCTGGGCGTTGAGGCCGACAATGCAAAAAAACAATGCATCTAGCAGTTTCTGATTTCGGCTCGAGTCGGATGGTGTGACAAGTGAGGTGGCATCATGGGGCTGCCTTTGGCAATCAACTAAAAAAGGTCTGGAAGTTGGATGTAAGTAGACCTGACTTTCCAAACCATTCGTCGGTGGCCCGATTCCCGTTCGTGCTACAAGTAGACTCTTCGCGCAACGGCTACGCTTGAGCTGAAAGAATGGTGAACGCTTGACATCACTTCTCCACCCTGAACGGGCCTAGCATTCCAGAACACACAACAGCGACAGCAAGGAACTCGAAAAGCACTGTCGAGCTGACAGTTTCCGGTAGCAGGGTGCGTCCTGAAGATGGTCATGACTCTTCTGCGCTGCGTTCGTACATGCTCTCGCCTCCGTTGATGTCTCTTAGTTTCTCAGTGTCTCTTAGAGTGGGCGGGTGAGAGGATGCGTGGATGGGTGAGTGGATGCGTGGTTGAGGGCGCGGCTATGTGGCTGATGCTTTTGCAACAAAAAACGAAGGGTAGCATTCGACGTCTACACATGTCGGCGAATTTCTGCAAACGAGGGCAGCAGCAAGAACTGCAGAACATCTCATCAGTCGACCCAGGTTTAGCTGCGTCTAGCGGCATTCAAAAAAACAAAGGACCAAGACATGTGTCCTGCCTTCCTGCCCCGCTTTCTCAATTGGATGCAAATGCACAAGCGCTTGGCGCAACATGGCTAATCTTCGGTACTGTCTTACCAGTCATGCCAATACGAAAGAAATCGCTGGAAAGATGTTGACAGCTGTCGGCGACGTGCCACTCTGGACAGTACCGAAAGGAAAAATCAGGGCGACCGGAGTCTAGTGACCAGCTCAGTGTAACAAAAACGAAAGACATTGTTTGCACTGTAAACAGCAACTGTTGAGTTGCTCAGCACTAGAAGCTGCGGTCAACCTGATGTGGGCACACCGCCCCAGCAGCTTACATCTGTCCATCAGCTTTGTATGGAAGTCACCTGGGCTTGTGGGATGCAACGCCAAGTTTCCTGAGGCCTAGAGTGGGCCTGGAGCTTCATGAGGGGCAAATTTGTGTGGTATTTACCCTAAACCCTAAACCCTAAACCTTTGTGAGCCTTGTGGCTATTTTTAGTCGATCTGGGTCCAGCTTGCGAAGTCACCCAAATCGAAACGCTTCTCCGAACTTGAAAGCTGCATGGGCACGTGTACAGGCGGTAGAAACAACCAAAGGTAAAGGCCCCGCACCCAGAAGCCGCTTGTCAAGTGCATACCGTCCCGGGGGGAGGTTCAACTCATCCGATGTTCTGCTACGACTTCAGCATGGACCTCGCAGCTACCACAGATGCGGCAGCTACAACTGGCAACGATCCCTGCAATCAACCTGGTGGGTTCTCCGGGTCTGAGACATAGCATCTTTTGACCGCTGTGCCGCAGTTAAGCTGCTTGCTTCTATTTTTTCATGCTGGCATCTCCTGGCTCGTGACGTGATGTCCCAACAGCAACTTCTCCCTTTCCCTTTTGCATGCTTTGATGACCGGTCCCTTCCGATTTAGCAGGAGGCTCGTGAGGTTGATTGCACGTGTGTGCGCAAAAGCAATCAACCTGGCAAGTGAAATCGAGGTGGGTCTTTTGAGGAATGATATTTGCAGAGTACCACACAGACCCTGAAAGCACGAACCCCTAAACCCAAACGTGCCGCATTTCAGCTCCACGCGAGCTCCGCAGCCACAAGGGGTGGCCTCGTCCTGATGAGGATCACATTCTTAGAGATAGGCATGGCTAGATGGATGAGGGTCTGGGGTTAGTAAACGATACTCACCTCTTTCTCCAGAAAATACCCTTAAACAACATGAAATAACAATGTGTGTGCATCCCTTTGGCTTTTCGTCATGAGCACCTAAACCATTCATAATTTCCTCTATACTCCCCTGAGAACCTTAATAAAAATATGCTTAATATCCTCTTGGGTTTCATATAAAAAACAATCCCAAGGGGGAATATAGTTCTAACGAGGCTACATAGTTAAGGGTCTCCTCTCAGAGTAACTTGGACAAGGCCCCGAGACTCTCAGCCGCCCGGCTTGCTCAACTTGCGCGCCTGCTTTTTTTCGGGGGTATCCCCTGCATGGACATTGGAGGTTCATGGAGGAAAGCTCATGACCTGCCATAAGGTCGGCCTTTGGCCGGCTCAGGTCCTTCGTGCTCCGCAGATTGGGGCGAAAATGACTCACGCAGGCTGACAGGTTGTTGTGACCATCGTTGGGATGTAGAGTTTGAGGAGTTTGGAAAATGTGGTGCCAGTCTGAGGCATGAAGCAGTCAGGGGTATGCCCTGCATTTTACGATTGCAATCTTCAGAATGGCAGCCACAACATCCTGCCAGCCTCCAGTGAGTTGCGCATTAACAAAACGTAACCCCGGTGGGATGGAAAATTCCCTTGCTGAAAGCACAAAACTTCGGGCGCGAGATACCACCTCAGCATGAAGATTCCCCAAGCCCCAAGTACACTCAATGGAGTATGGGATCGTTACGATTGTGCGGGTTGTTGGGTCGCTATCCGCATTGGTGCAGGTGGAATCGTCGGAAGGCCCGCTGCTTTCGTCGCCAAGGGACTCCTGGGTCCAGCGCAAGTCTCTGAGCTGAGATCGAAACAGCCTGCGCGAGCGCGCCTACAGCAGCAGTGACATGCTAAGTAGTGCCACATTCATGATGTAAGTCCCGAGTCTGTGAGACTGGCCCATCCCCTCGGGTTCTACTCGCTGTCTTTGACGCGTCCTTCCTCAACTTCGCTAAGGACGGACGTGCTGACCCCTTTCTCAGCTTTGCTGACCCCTTGCTCAGCTTTGCTGAGGACGTCCATGACATCTTGGAAGTTGACAGACAGCCAAAGAAGGCTTCCCTGCCAACTGCCGTAAACATTTGTCAAGTGGTTGTGCAGGGCCTGCTGGAAAATTCTGCCGAGTCTCTCACCGCATTGCTCACTTGCGTAGTTCACTCGCCAGTTGAAGAACAGCCTGGCGGCAGTCTCCTGGGCCACGACAGGATTGAGGGTCCTACCTGTGTAAACACGAACAAACATGGCAGGCCACCAAAGCATCCTAAGAACCACCAAGATTCAATGCGTAGCTCTTCGATTTGTAGCAGTCCTGCAATGTTGTTCAGTAATCCCAAGAGGGTCAGCCACTGAAGAAGGTCCCAGTCCCAGAAGAGCATGCCGGAGATGAAAGCAGTAGCCCCGATTTTGCTGACCAAGGCTGCTATACCCAACGCAGCACCGAAAAAGGCGGAGGCCAGCTCTGCCAGAAAAACTGCAATGTTGCATTCGTAGTAAGCTCGCTGCAACCTCTCAAGACACTGATGAGGGTTGGCCAGCCGAAGCAATGCGAGAGCTGAGAAGTCAGCGAGGCTTCGGATTAAGTGAGCCCTGTGCGGTGCATCAATGACCTGAAGCCCAAGAGCCTTGCCACTAGCCACGAGCATGTCCTTGGTCAGAAACACAAGCACGATGAACCACACGCCGCAGAACTCAAGCCAGCCGAGCACGTGCTTTGTCTGGTTCAATGACTGCTCCGGGTGTCGGGGCGGCAGCTCAAAAAGAGCGTATGTGAACAGGAAGATGTTCAAAAGGGCGCGGGCGCAAATCCTGCAGGCTCGGAAGCCACGCGTCCAGTTAGCTTCAAAGACTTTGATGATCTTCTGGTCATTAAGCTTTTGCTGAGCAAGCGTGATTCTACGGGGTTCCTTGCTTTGCAATCGGGCCATGTGTTCAAGCAGCACGGCCAACGTCACATATGGAATCAAGACCATGAGCAGAATGCTGGCCAGGCCAAGGCTAGTCAAGTACCAGGTCCCTTTGGGGGACAACACACTCGGCCCACGGTAGGCCCACTGGCCACCAACCAGGTAGCCCAGCACAAACATGGTGAGCGACGGAAGAACGCATATGAGTACAGCGGCAACAACACATCGTCCCTTGGGCACAATTTCGGAAAAGCTGTGACCAACCGCGGCATTGGAGACGGTGGAGTGGGCTGAGTCCAGGCGTTTGTATTGTGAGTCCCGAGCACCTTCCTCAGTCTTCTGGTCCTCCAAGTTGACAGTGTTGTTCAGTGGGTCCCGGGCATTCTCCTCGGGCTCCTCGAACGTAACCTTCCCGAGCTTGACAGCCTTCGCGCTTTTTACTTCTCCATGGCTTCGCATGATGAGTCCAGGCCTAGCTTGGAAGGGGGGTTAATTAGTGCTGAGGCCCAACTGTGAAGCTGTCGCACAATACTCGGTTCACAGTCTGCTATCATATGTTGCATCCTTGTATGCAGGATCGCATGGTTTTGCGCCCTGTGTCAGAACTTCAAGCCTGGGAAAGTGCGGCACTGCATGAATCGTGACTATCATAATATAATTACCCTTTCTAAGTTATGGTGTGCCATTTCTGTACAATAAATGTAACTATAATACTATATACATATATGGAAAGAGAGTCTATTACAGTCACAGTGCGAACTGAGGGTGTAGGAACGTGCACATGGGCAGCGTCCCACAATTTGTGTTGTCTTAGGAAACGCACATATAAAACAACTCCGTCGCCATACAGCCGCCCGCCCCCGACTAAGGCCGACCAGCCGTTCTTGAAGCTTGTTTCTGAGCAGAGGCCCACACCAAAACAACTTAAGCTCTACCCCGCATCAAACTGCACTCACCTGCGTCGCCGTCCTGGACGTCGTCACCTTGGCGGAACAAGGGGAAAGCAGAACAGAAAAACTATTCTCAATGACCCCAGATGGGGGGTTACGAAAAGGTCAGGGCTCTTGTCCTTGGAGGTCCTGCGGGTCCTATATTCTGAGCCGAAGACTGAGGCACAGAGAGCCGGCAGATACTTAAGGGATTACACAAAGACAAGAGAGAGAAGAGGGTGAGAGAGGAGGAGAGAGAGAGGGAGGAGAGAGGGAGGAGAGGGAGAGAGGGAGAGGAGGAGAGGGGAGGAGGGGAGAAGAGACGGGATGGAGAGGGGAGAGAGGGAGGAGAGAAGACAGGGAGAGCGAGAGAGGGAGGAGTGAGAGAGGACGAGAGATAGAGAGAGAGGGAGAGAGAGAGGGAGAGAGGGGAGAGAGGGAGAGAGGGAGGAGGGAGGAGGAGAGGGGAGGAGGGGAGGAGAGGGAGAGAGAGAGGGAGAGAGGGGGAGAGAGGGGGGGAGGGAGGGAGAGAGGGGAGAGAGCGAGGAGAGGGAAGAGGGGAGAGGGGAGAGAGGGAGGAGAGAATGAGAGGGAGAGGGAGAGGGGGAGAGAGGGAGGGAGAGGGAGAGGAGGGGAGAGGGAGAGAGGGAGAGGAGGAGAGAGGAGAGAGAGGGAGGAGAGGAGAGAGAGGGGGAGAGAGAGGGGAGGAGAGAGGGAGGAGAGGGAGGAGAGGAGAGGGAGGGGGAGGGAGGAGAGGCGGGGAGAGGGGAGCGGAGAGGGATGAGAGAGGAGGGAGAGAGAGGGAGGAGGGAGAGAGGGGAGGAGAGGGAGAGAGAGGAGAGGAGGAGGGGAGAGGGAGAGAGGAGGGAGAGGAGGGAGAGGGGAGAAGGGAGAGAGGGGGAGGGAGAGAGGGGGAGAGGGAGAGAGGGATGGGAGAGAGGGAGGAGAGGAGGGAGAGAGGGAGAGAGGGAGAGAGGGGAGGAGAGAGGGGAGAGGGGAGGAGAGGGGAGGAGAGGGAGAGAGGGAGAGGGAGGAGGAGAGAGGGGAGAGAGGGGAGGAGAGGGAGAGAGGGAGGAGAGGGAGAGAGGGAGAGAGGGAGGAGAGGGAGGGAGAGAGCGAGGGGGAGAGAGGGAGAGAGGGAGAGAGGGGAGGAGAGAGGGAGAGAGGGAGATGAGAGGAGGCGAGAGAGGGAGAGAGGGAGAGAGAGAGGGGAGAGAGAGGGAGAGGAGAGAGGGAGAGAGGGAGAGAGAGGAGAGAGAGAGGGAGAGAGGGAGAGGAGAGGAGAGAGGGAGAGAGGGAGAGAGGGAGAGAGGGGGGAGAGAGAGAGAGAGAGGGGAGAGAGGGAGAGAGGGAGGGGAGAGAGAGGGAGAGAGGGAGAGAGGGAGAGAGGGAGAGAGGGAGAGAGGGAGAGAGGGAGAGAGGGAGAGAGGGAGAGAGATTACTCAAAAGTCATGGGTTGTTGGCGTTGCGCGTCAAGCTCATGCACATCATGAACCATACGGTGGGAGCATCATTCTCTCAGCCCCATGCTGTGACAGTCGATAGTGCGGTCCTGGCACTTGTTTTGCTGTTGCGCTCACTGGGATGAGGAGAGGGTCAAGTTGGTATTGGGAGTATGACATCGGGGTGTCAGAACAGGAGTTGCCCCGTCAGCCTTTCTCAAAAAAAGAATCTTTAGCGACGAATGTTGAACATGGCAGCGAAAGATGATCATGGCAGTGGGATACCATATGGGGAACGATCACTGTTGTGGCCCATTTCTAGGATTTTGGTCAAAATTGCACGGCAACATCTCATGATGCGCGGGCTTGGGTGCTTTAAGGCTTCCGAAGCCAGAAGGCAGATGATCCAGATGATGTTCGTCTGCAAATCCAAGCCCAGGACTCTTCCCTTTCAACTTTAAATTTCAGTCCAGATTCTCCAAGCAGCCTTGCACGGAAGGCCCCTGCCTAGTCACTACAGATGATGGAAGACGCCAGACTTCAAAGTCTGCACCAGCCCCTTCGCAAAACCTGTGCCCCAGGGGCGCCTAGCCGGAGTTTCGGCTCCCCGTGCAGGCTGGGGCCTGCTGCCGAACGAGGCGCAGAGAGTGGACGCAGCACCGCACACAAGTCCTGTTGAACCCTGAACCCTAAACCCTGAACCCTAAACCCAAAACGGCGCAGGATCTTGGCAGTGGCAAATTTGGGACATACATACATACATATATATATATATATATACATATGAAAATTGTACATACACACAAGAACAAAAAAGACAATGATACGAACGATACTGATGTTTATACTCAAAGTAATACTCAACACCAATTCCAAACTACATCTGAACCCTGAACCCAAGACCACAACCGAAAATGGCTTCATGGCTGGTTATACGTAGGGTTAAAAATACGGAAATTATGACGTACTTATAACAGTACTTCTGACTACCCATGAACCTCCAAGTAGGGTTGAGGGCTGAGACCCCTAAACCCTAAACCCTAAACCCTAAACCCTAAACCTAAACCCTAAACCCTAAACCCTAAACCCTAAACCCTAGTTTAGGGTCAGCCAGCCTTGCTTCGGACGCGTCTGGGACCGGCCCACCGAGGGTGGCAGGGAGCGGCCTGGCAGCTCTTCAAAGGGCGTTTAGGGTTTAGGGTTGAGGGTTTAGGATTTAGGGTTTAGTATTTGCATTCAGGGTGTAGGATTTAGGGTTTAGGGTTTCATGTCTCTAAGAAGCGGATTTTTCGGGCTTTGGGGCTTCATGGCTGATTTAGGGTGTTTACCGCCAGGCATTCTGTCTTGCCAGCCAGGCAATAGGGAGGCGGGTTAGTGCCCTGATGCCGACTGTCCCCGGGCAGTTTAAACGTCTACGAAAATAAGGGACCCCCTATATAGATCTAGAAAGGACCCAGTAAGGTACCCTTAATATTGTAAACCACCATATGCTCTCTTGCTTGCAAGCTGTGCCGAGAGTCTCAATCCCCACCCGTCAAACCCTAACTCCACGCTGAGCCCTGCTCCCCCGCCTAAACCCTAAACCCTAAACCCTAAACCCTAAAACCTGAACCCTAAAACCTGAACCCTAAACCCGCATCGCTCCACCAGAGCCCTCAGCCCCTGCAACTGCTCGCTGCGGGCCTCGTCGCTCGAGCGCCACCGGCTCCGCAGCAGGCGCGGCCGTGGCAGCCTGCAAGAGCGAATTTAGGGTTTAGAGTTTAGGGTTTAGGGTTTAGGGTTTAGGGTTTAGGGTTGTTTATTTGGTAAGCCGGCGTGGCTTCGCCTGTCGTTAAGTTCCCTTCGTCATGGTCGTACAGGGTTCAGCTGGCTTCCCGGCTGCAACCGCATGGGTTGCGCTTACTTCACAAACCTATGGACCTATGACCTAATTATGCCCAGCCTCAATTTTGGCTGGTCCGCCATTGGAGATTCGCCAGCCGCTCATGTAGACCTGGCGCCAATAGAGTTCAACTGAGCTGTCAGCCGCACACTACAAACGCCCACGTGGCCGTTTTCCACGCCAGAGTTTGCTCCCTGCAAGTGCAGGACACCGTGAAGCGAGTCGTGATGAGGCTGCGAAGCTCGATTTGAGGGTTCAGGGCTTAAGCTTCGGGTGTACAAATTCTAAGTGGCTCTCGAACATCTTGCTGCTGGCTCGTTGCAGGACTGCTACATCTAAAAGTGATGAAGACTGGCCTCCTTGGCTTCGGTAAATGCCAGCACTCGACCCGTGCCTGTTCCTAGGGTACCTCTTTTCTTTGAGCTGGATTTTTGAAGCGAATCCGAAATCCCGATGCAGATCTATACGACATATAAAACATAAAACAGCTCACTGATCTTGACAACTGCCAGCTGAGGACCCAAGGCAGGAAGCATTCGGTGAAACAGTCTTGCTGCCACCAGCCATCAAGGGCACGCAGTTTCGGCTGTGTTCGGCCATGTGCTCCGAGTGGCTGCAACACACATTCCATCATGAAGGTGTCACGATGCTCATGCCCCTAAACCCTACACCCTAAACCCTAAACCCCTAAACCCTAAACCCTAAACCCATGTCATGACTTCGGCTCTGGCATGCACCGCTGGGCAAGCTCCCGGCAGTAGTCCGACGCCAGACGGGCCGCCGTCCCCTTAAGCTGGTCACCGAGATTTAAGACGAATTCGGGGACGTCCTGCTCAAACTTGAGATCGATCTTGAAAAAGGGAGAGGCTGCACCCCCGGCCTGAAGAGCTGCAAGGTCCAGCATGTAGGTCTTGCCGACCTCGTCGGGCTCCGGGGCACGTGGGTCGGAGTTTCCGGAGTCGTAGAACGCCACCGTCAGCACCAGCTTGGCCTGCTCCTTGTCGAAGGCCCATGTCCCAGCTCCAGAAACGGCGGAGTTGCCTCTCGCGTGTGAATACTCAAAGCCTGAGGACTCTTCAATGCTCCAGGCACCATCCGAGCGCAGCTTCATGGTGGACTTGGTCCACTTTCCCTCGAACACTGCCCTTGGACCTTCGCCCTTCTGTTTCATGTCGGACTTGCCGCCGCTTAGAATAGCCTCAGCCATGGCACCAAGAAAATGAACCCTTTTACAGGAAAACTCATGCTCGTTAGTTGCTCCCGATCGTAGAGAAGGTGGCAAAGGCCTAGCAAAGAACGCCCATTGAACTGCCAGTCATGGGCCTTGTTGGAGACTTCAACTTATTCACCCCCGGCCCGAAAGCTAAGTACAGGTGGCTGTACTGGCACTCTGGTGATCCATGGCAGCACAATGCGACAAGTGACAAGTACTTGGAGGTTCATGGGTAGTCATAGGTAGGGACTTATAAAGTATGGTAGTTATACTTCTAACTTCTAACCCCACTTAGGGCACTTATAACCCTACTTCAAAAGCTCAGGCAGGCCCGACCATCCCTCCCATGGGCCGGTTCGGAGATCCGAGGCCGAAGAACCCATGTATAACCCTCAAGCATGCAATCTCACTCTCCCCTGGTAGCCCAGCAATCAGCTGATAATGAGGGTGCCCATTTGGGGTTGGTTACTTGAGAAGGGGGCCTTGAACCAAAACAAAAACAGTGAAGAGGGCACCACTGGGCTAGAAAGTCTCAATGCTTTTTGGGGGACAGGAAGAGGCTTTGGGGGGAACCCCAAACCCCAAACCCGAAACCCGAAACCCCAAACCCCAAACCCCAACCCCAAACCCTAAACCCTAAACCCTGGTTTTGGCATGCACCCGGGGGCTTGGCCGTCAAGGCATCCACCACCAGCTGGTCCAGGCCGTCCCGCACTCCTCATTGACATACAAGACCTAAGGCCCCAAACCCTACAACCCTAGGGTTTAGGGTTTAGGGTTTAGGGTTTAGGGTTTAGGGTTTAGGGTTTAGGGGTTGGTTTAGGGTTTAGGGTTTAGGGTTTAGGGTTTAGGGTTTAGGGTTTAGGGTTTAGGGTTTAGGGTGTAGGGTTTAGGGTGTAGGGTTTGATGTTTGATGTTTGGGGTTTGGGGTTTGGGGTTTCGGGGTTTCGGGGTTTAGGGGTTTAGGGGTTTAGGGGTTTAGGGGTTTAGGGGTTTAGGGGTTTAGGGGTTTAGGGGTTTAGGGGTTTAGGGGTTTAGGGGTTCGGGGTTTGGGGTTTCGGGTTTGGGGTTTGGGGTTTGACCCCGAAACCACAGTGGTGGCTGCTTGCTTAGGACTGAGAGATTGAGCTTGATGTGTTGGCTTTGCAGTGCTTTGGGTCTCTTCTTGAAGCGGGTTCAGACTGAGGGATGCAAGGGTGACCCCCAAGTCGCCCTAAACCCCCAAAACCGGACATGGCATTATCGACCCAACTTAAGCACGGACCCGAACCCTCAAGCTAACACCCATCTTCTACGACCCCAACAAGCAAACGCCTCAAGTCCTAAACCCCAAAAGCTGAAACCCTAAATCCCTGAAGCCCTAAACCCTAAACCCCAAATCCCCCAGACCCAAAACACGAGACCCTCAAAGCCAAAACCCCAAACACCGAAATTCAAAACCCTCCATAGAAACGCAAAGCAAAGAGCCCTTGAACTGCCCTGGCTTTCCCTTGAACTGCCCTGGGTTTAGGGTTTAGGGTTTAGGGTTTAGGGTTTGGGGTTTGGGGTTTAGGGTTTAGGGTTTAGGGTTTAGGGTTTAGGGTGGGCCTGCAGGAGGTGCTTCCGCCGCAGCAGCCTCCGTCGTCGGCTCTGCAGAAGCTGGCGCCAGTGCTCCTTGCTGTTGCGGGCACTTAGGGTTTAGGGTTTAGGGTTTAGGGTTTAGGGTTTAGGGTTTAGGGTTTAGGGTTTAGGGCTTAGGGCGGGTTCAGATATTTTGGGGTATGGGTGTTGGGTTTCGCCTTCAAAGCTTAGGGCTTAGTAGCTTTGAGGGTTTAGGGTGCTAGGGACAATTAAAAATCCACATCTTTTCTTGTCCTAATACTTCCAATAATCGTTTTCGCTCACCTGCGCTGGGGTGATATCTGGTCAAACCCGGAGTCCCGAAACCCTGGCTGTTGTGGTCGTAGGAGGTCTGGATTGGGCTGTCGGTCGGGCAGGGAATCGGGCCCAGGGAACAGCGTAGCTGTGTTAAACCACCCGGCCACCGACGTTCTGGATCTATTTAGATGGCAGGCCAGACAACATAAACAATTGGCACATCTCATGTAGCAACTCATCATGAGAAGCCCCCCTCCCTGGAACCCTGAAGCACCATATTCCACCCCTGAACCTAAACTGAACCCTTGAACCCTTAACCCCTAAAACCTAAACCCTAAACCCCTAAACCCTAAACCCCTAATTCCCTGAAAATCACTCCATGGCCTGGTTCCGTCTCGGCGCAGCGCACGGCCAGAAGCTGCATGAGGAAGCTGGGCACTGCGCCGTCACTGGCGCAGAGCCTCGAGGATTTCGGGGGGAAGGAGGTTTAGGGTTCAGGGTTCAGGGTTCAGGGCTTAGGGGTTTAGGGGTTTAGGGGTTTAGGGTTTAGGGGTTAGGGTTTAGGGTTTAGGGTTTAGGGTTTAGGGTTTAGGGTTTAGGGTTTAGGGTTTAGGGTTTAGGGTTTAGGGTTTAGGGTTTAGGGTTTAGGGTTTAGGGTTTAGGGTTTAGGGTTTAGGGTTTAGGGTTTAGTGTTTATGGTTTAGGGTTTAGGGTTTCGGGTTTAGGGTTTAGGGTTTAGGGTTTAGGGTTTAGGGTTTAGGGTTTAGGGTTTAGGGTTTAGGGTTTAGGGTTTAGGGTTTAGGGTTTAGGGTTTAGGGTTAGGTTTAGGGTTTAGGGTTTAGGGTTTAGGGTTTAGGGTTTAGGGTTTAGGGTTTAGGGTTTAGGGTTTAGGGTTTAGGGTTTAGGGTTTAGGGTTTAGGGTTTAGGGTTTAGGGTTTAGGGTTTAGGGTTTAGGGTTTAGGTGAGGCACGGGTAGGGGCTGCAGTGTTTGCGCCTAAGCTTTTGGAATCTCCGTGTGCTTCTCAGCTCCAGAACCTCGATCTAAAACCCTACCCCTAAAGAACTCATGTCACATAGGCTGGCAGAGGGTTTAGGGTTTAGGGTTTAGGGTTTAGGGTTTACGGTTTACCATATGGAAGGATGGGTGGCAAGCCACGCCGCCAAGGGCCCCACGGCATCATGTCCTGCAGGACTGCTTGGGTTTGCACTTGGGGAGTCTTGGTGGCAAATCCTATACTCCCCTTAGAACCATAATCAAAAGAATATGTTCAATATCCTCTTGGGTTTTATATATATATATATAAACAAAACTAAAAAAATTAATTCCCCAGATACTCTCCGCTCACGACTGCGGCGTAGTCTCCGGGAGCTTCCGCAACTCATTCGGGGGTTTCCGGGGATGGGTTTCGGAAGCTCCCATCCTTCAAGCTACAGCAGAACTCATTGACGCCACACTTCCACAGAGTTTCAGGGCTCCTCTTGGAGGTTCATGGGTAGTAACAAGTAGGGTTATAAGTATGGTAGCTATACTTAAAACCCCCACTTAGGGCACTTCTCAACCCTACTAAAATAACTGCCCATGAACCTCCAAGCAGGGTACCCGAAGCCCCAAACCTACTATTTGCTTAAAAACCCCAAAAGACTGAAAAATAGCAATCCCTATATTGCCTTAATAAGGAAGAATATTCTTATTATTTTCGGGGTTCTTAAGCAACTTGTAGAAACAGTCCTGTAGCTCCTGAAGCTGCGCGCGGGATCCACCTCGAGGGGGTCGGAAACTTTGGGGGGGAGCGGGGGAAGCCTCCACGAAAGTTACCCAAAGCCTAAAAGCCACACAGACACGAACTTAAAACTAAATGACGGATGATACAGTACACACAAGTGAATGCATAAAATCGTAGCTGACGTGCAGTAGGAGATAGGAGCCTTTGTTCTCAGCGCTGCTTGGCCACCCCCGGGCACTAACGTTTTCGTCCTAGGAAAGCAGCCCTCGACGAACACTTGCTTGAAGGCGTGCTGCCATGTCACGACAAGCCCTACTCCAAACTTTTGTATGAACGTTCTTGTTATCTGGCTCAGGACATGAACCCTTCTGATTCGGGCGATGCGCCCTGCAGTTAGTTGGCTGATCCTGACCTCCCCGAAAGAGCACTGCTCTTACGAATCGCTCTTGGAGGGCGAGGTCTGTCACGTCTAGCACAATAGGACCTTGAACCCCTAAACCCTAAACCCTAAACCCTAAACCCTAAACCCTAAACCCTAAACCCTAAACCCTAAACCCTAAACCCTAAACGGGCGTCCACACGCAGGGGCCACTAAGTGCCAGGCCGCGTCTGGGCGGGGCGAGGCCGTGCGCCAGGCCACCTCGGGACCGAAAGGCTTGGGCTTCTATACTTGGAGGTTCATGGCACTTACTAACCATGTATAACTGTCATTATAACCCACTTTATGAGCCCCTTAAGTGCCCGAATATGGTTAGAATTGGGTTATAAGTACAGTAGGGGCACTTGCAGCTAAGGCAGCTAAGAGCATTGGGGTTGTACACGGCTGCAGGTGCTTCGGGCTCTTTGGATTTTGGGGCCTGCCACGGCTGGAAAGGCTTTGGTTGTGTGGCCTACGTACACAGTGCAACAGTGCAGAGGGCTCAGGGGGATGTTGCACGGTGACATGCTGGTGCTTTCGGGCCGGTGGGGACGATGTAGGCGAAAGGGTCTTGGAAAACTGAGCTGCGCACTGTTGCACCGTTAGTTTGTAGTTGCTTTTCGTTTCGACACTTTGCTCACAAGGCATATACAGACACCGATGTGAGGCTGCTAATATACAGACACCGATGTGAGGCTGCTAACCTACATGTCTTACAAACGAATGCTGTTTGTGCCTTTTTCATGCCTTCCTGACGACATGCTTCGGCATCCCAGTCTCTGCAACACGGAAGACCTGAAAACATCCCTGTCCGTGCAATCCTCTTTACGGGGTTTAGGGTTTAGGGCGTTTGCTGTCACCTCATCTGAGCCTTCTGCTGACACCTCTGTGCACCGCCAGGCGAAACTGCAGGTGCGAAAGGCAGGTTGGGAAACCGAGACGAGTGCTTCAAGACCGAATCCTAAACAGGACCAATGAAGCTTTCCGAGCGTAACCTCCCAAATCCTCAAAAAAACTCAACCTGCAGGTGCAAAGGGTGCTTAACCCCAGGCGAAGGCACGACCTGGAGTCCTAACTCCGTAAAATTTGGGTTGCAGGGTTGGCCCCTTGGGGCCTTGGCCTTAAACTGACTCCAGTTAGTCATCCAGAAGCCGAAGCTGATCCCCAGAGCCTAATTAGGGGTGGTGACGGACTTTTAAGCACGTCGAGACGTCTTGGAGAATTCGAAGCCTCAACTCCGAAATTCTGACGCAGGGCTCAATAATTCGAGCACTTGGGGTTTTTTGGGCTCTCATCGTCTCAGGGCGCTCAACCAACCGTCAGATCATCTGGTGACTCCCCTGGCCTTGTATGGTAGCACGTAGAAAGGAACCGGCACGAGGCGGCTCACAGGGTCCCGCATGGTCTCCTGCAGGAAACTTAGGAGCTTTGGGGAAGTTTAGGGTTGCTTAGGGTTGCTTAGGGTTGTTTAGGGGTTTAGGGTTTAGGGTTTAGGGTTTAGGGTCTCAGACTTAGAGTTCCCCGACTTAGGGTTCCCCCTGGGCTTGATCTAGACTACACAGCGTAACCTGGGAAAGGGAGCTGAAATAAAGGAGCCCTAAACCCTTAACCCCAAACCCCAAACCCTAAACCCTAAACACTAGCCCTAAACCCTAAACCCTAAAGCCTAAAGCCTAAACCCTAAACCCTAAACCCTCAACCCTAAACCCTAAACCCCAACCCTCAAAAAAGGGGAAGAGGGGCCTATCCCCGGGTCCGAGTGATTGAAACGCAGTCATGCCCTTTTGCGCGTCAGGTTCACAGATCTTTGGAAGCGGGAAGCACCTTACGTATCAACAATCACTAGACCTAAGGGCAACCTAGGATTAGAAGGGTGCCCTCTTGGGTTTAAAGGGGCTTATATGCGAACCTACTCTGACCAAGTATCTACTGTATCCTACTCCCTGTCTGCCAACGGCTTGAGCGAGCCTGTCGGGTGGGCGTGTGAGTCTGGGGAGGGGGGAAGAAAGAGAGAGCTTGTTCCCGAAGTGGATAAACCCTAAACTCCAAACCCCAAACCCTAAACCCTAAACACTAGCCCTAAACCCTAAACCCTAAACCCTAAACCCTAAAGCCTAAACCCTAAACCCTAAACCCTAAACCCTAAACCCTAAACCCCAAACCCTAAACCGACCACGGGGCATGCCTCCAGCTCGGAGGGAACCAAGGTCCTGGCCAAGGGGCTCCGGCTCGGTCGGCTTTGGGCTTCGAGTTGCTTCCGGGCTTCTTGGTTTTAGGGTCCTTTTCGGGGTTCTTTTAAGGGGTTCTTTTAAGGGGTTGTTTAGGGTTTTTGTTTAGGGTTTCTTGGTTTCAGGGTCTTTGAGGGTTCTTTTTAGGCTTTCTTTTTTTTGGGGGGGGAGGGGGGGGGGGTAAGGTTTTTTGGGGGGTTTTAGGGTCTTCGGGTTTCCTTGGCTTCCTGGCTTTAGGGTCTTTTTAGGGTTCTTTTGGGGGGTCTTAGGGTCTTCGGGTCTTAGGGCTTTAGGATCCTAAAGTTTAGTCTTCTATTTTGCTTCTGGTCTTAGGGTCTTAGGTTTTAGGACCTTTGGCTCTTTTAGGGTTTTTTGAGTTTTTAGGATCTTCGGGTCTTAGGGTTTTAGGGTTGTATTGAGGGTTGGCGATCAGCATAGATGTTGCGTTGGTTGAAGGCTTACTCTGGGGGTTACGGGTCCCTTGTCGATGGGATTGTGTAGGGCTTCGTGGGCCGGGTAATAAGTAGGTGCACTAACAAGACTGCTCACCGCTGAACCCGAAACCCCAAATATCTTGTGCCCTGAAAGGTCCTCAGCTTCTGGTAGAGGAAAAGGGACGCATGCCTGAGCTTTCCGTGCGGTTGCGGGATCGGGTTTTTGCAGTCTGCAGTGCTGTGATGCGACCTTGTGCATGCTCACAGAGTGCACCAGCTGCAAGAAGCTTGCGCAGAGCTGATCTAGCCGACTCGTGCTGACTTGCCTTCTGCTCCTTAGCTGTCTTCCTTAGCTGTCAGCCACCCGATAGGCCATGACCCTGTCTATGTACATGTCCAGCCATGCATAGAACGGGTCGTCGATCCGCTCGCCAGTTTTGCAGGAAACCGCAAAGAACGGCCACCCCTGCTCCGCAGCCATCTCCAGCGCCTCCTCTTGGGTCACTTCGGGCTCAGCCGCATCTGCATGCGTGCCCACCATGCAGATACACCGGCAGGACTCGGGGTGCTTCTCCTGAGTTTCGCCAATGAGCCTCCGAATCTCCTCTAAAGAGGCGCGGCTTTTCAGTGAGAAAACTGCCAGGAAGCCCTGTGCTCCCTTGTAGTAGGCCGTTTCAATGGGCTTGAATCGCTCAAGCCCCGCTGCGTCCCAGACCTGGAGCTTCGTAGTGAGCCCTTCCTCAGACAGCCACTGAAAGGTGCTGAACTCCACACCAACCTTGGTCCAGCAACCATCTTATAAGGGCAACCTTTTTTGGGTTGAGTTATTGTATAAGGGAAACCAGAACCCGAGAAAAGGGCAAAGGGCACCACTGGGCTGCCAAGCAACCGTAGGCGTGTATGCCTCGACGAAGGCTTTGCGGCCGACTGCCCTCAGCAACGAGGACTTTCCGGAGCCCGCTCCACCTTGGTAGCCCAGCAACCATATCACATTAAGGGCACCCTTTTTCTGGTTGGTTACGTTATAAGGGAACCCATAACCAAAAAAAAGGGTCAAGGGTGCCACTGGGCTACCAAGCCACCGATGAGAAGGCACTTGGCCGACACGTCGTGGTCGCTTGTAGACGCCAGGTTGCTGTACTTGCCCAGGGTGGTGTACTTGCCCGTGGTCCTCCTGACCAGGTGCCTTAGTTGGCGCTCGACGGCTTCCCCCAGCCAGAGATCCCGTAACTCCGATAGATGGCCCTACTCCGTGTAAGTCCGAGACGACGACCCAAAACAAAACCAACAGGTAAGGCTTCGGAAGAACTTTCTGGAACTCTCCGGGCCCCTTAACATTCAAACATGCCCCAAGCCCTGCCTATAAACCCCCCAAAGGCCCTGCGTAGGACCCTGGTCTAAGGAGTCATACTCGGACCCCCTAATTTTGTTGTGAATGGAGAAGGAACATACATTTAAGAGGTTCCCTTCATATCCTCCAAAGGTGGCCCTTATCTATGCCCTGAGGGGATCTTTAAAACACCCCTAAACCCTAAACCCTAAACCCTAAACCCTAAACCCTAAACCCTAAACCCCCCAAACCCAAGGGTGCAACCCAAGGTAGAGGGCTAAAGCCCGCAAGGACCCCGCTTTAGACTGCAGGGCCCGAGCTGCAGGGACTCATCCTCGGTGAGATTCAGCTCCCCAAGCCTCAACCCCAAACCCTAAACCCTTCAGGGTTCAGGGTTCAGGGTTTAGGGTTTAGGGTTTAGGGTTTAGGGTTCAGGGTTTAGGGTTTAGGGCTTCAGCCTCTGTTCACCACCAAGGAGGCGCAAGTCTCAGGGGGCTAAGGGTGGAAGGGGCGGCATTTCGAAGGCTAGTAGTCATTTTAATACAATCTTGATTGTGCTTGTTGTTATTGCTATTGTGATTGTTATTGTTATCGTTCTTGTTATTGTTGTCATTATTATTGTTACTATTATTGTAATTCTTGTTCTTGTTATTATGATTACTGTTTTACCAGTACTATTCTGCATACTACTGTTGGTATGCTGGGGGGTTCGATTTCCGCGTGTGGAAAACTTATCGCAAGGAGTCGGGGCCCTCTCAGTTCGGGCCCTGAAGGTCCGAAAAGAAAATTGGGAACGCCTTCGAAAACCCAACCCCCATCAATCCACCCCCTTTACGCCTCACCTAACCCTAAACCCTCAACCCTCAACTCTAAACCCTAAACCCTAAACCCTAACCCCTAACCCCTCAACCCTAATCCCCAAACCCTAAACCTCCTCAACCCACAAACCCATCTCCGCACACAGCCGCTGCGAGCGCCTCGCCGTGCGTGCCAGGAGCTCGGTGCCGCGCAGCAGAGAGAGGCGACCGGTGGAGGCCTCGAGCTTTGAGGCTCTGAGGCTAAGGAGTTTAGGGTTTAGGGTTTGGGATTTAGGGTTTAGGGTTTAGGGTTGAGGGTTAGGGCGGGTTTTTAAGGCGGGTGGTTTCGAGGAGGGAATAAGGTTTGAGGGCATTGAGGTCCATGGAACTGAGGGGTTTTGAAAGATGAAGCCGGAGGAAAGTTCGATGATGATGATGACGATGATGATGGTGACGATGGTGACGATGATGATGATGATGATGATGATGACGACGACGATGATGATGATGATGACGATGACTAGACGATGACGATGATGATGATGATGATGATGATGATGAGCAGGATGAGCTACTGCAGTGAACTCTGGGTAGGGACAACACCTGACATACGCGCAACCCCTTGAGGAGCTTTTTGAAGCCTCTGCGACTCTGCGATGTTCCATTACCCAACAATTTTTCATAACCAACAGCGGGATCCTCACGGCAAACAACAACCAACCCCTTTTCTCCAACATGCTCAAAACACCTGCCCAGGCGAAATAGGGCCCAGCCGCACCCTGCAGAGATTGGAGCAGCACGGCCACCGACCGACCGGCGGGCAGCGCCTCCTTGAGAACCACCTGCAAGAAGTTTTTCGGGGAACTAACTGCTAGCCTTTAAGGCTTTATAGAAGCTTGCATTTGTCGCTTGAGGGCTCGGACTCTTGGGCCTGGGCAGAGCGCAACAAGGTCTTCCAAGCTTCAACCTATAAATTTCTACATCCCCTCTACGCCCCACGAGACTTGACACTGTAGGGATGGCTGGACCCTAAACTCAAGGCCTAGGCCGCCCCCTACGGCGCAAGGTCGTTCGCCCGCCTCCCACAACTCGGAGGTCGGTAGCCCCCTTATTCAAGTCAACATGCCCCAAGCGGGAGGGCAAAGCCTGTTCGCGATTCTTGGACCCCAAAACCCCCGTAGCACCGTTCCTGGGAGACCCCTCGCGAATCTGAGACTTAACAGCTGTTGGAGCCATGGGATCTTGAGACCCGCCTGCCACCTCGGCGATGACCTCGCTTGGACCGCCCAACCCAAGCTCCCCCCTGGGACAGCCTGTTCATCTTCATCAATTCCTGAGGCCACAACAACCCTCTGAGTTTATGGCCACAAAAAAAGGGAATAGGTTTGAGTGAGCTTCGCACCTGGCGAAGCTTTCGAGCCTATCCTGCATCCCAACCTTCACACCATCTGCGCCACGTTACAGCAAAACCTAAACCCTAAACCCTGAACCCTAAACCCTAAACCCTAAACCCTAAACCCTCAACCCTAAACCCTAGGAGCTTGGGGGCCCCGCCTCGCCGGAGGGGGCCAGGATCCGCACCGGAACCAAGGGCTCGGGCTCCGGAGGAGCTTCTCTCGCTGGCAAAGCCATCATGACAATTGGCGGGGGGGGGGGGGGGGGGGGGGGGGGGGGGGGGGGGTGGGTTAGGGTTTAGGGTTTAGGGTTTAGGGTTTAGGGTTTAGGGTTTAGGGTTTAGGGTTTAGGGTTTTAGGGTTTTAGGGTTTTAGGGTTTAGGGTTTAGGGTTTAGGGTTTAGGGTTTAGGTTTCCTGTAGGGTTTAGGGTCTAGGGTCTAGGGTCTATGGTCTATGGTCTAGGGTTTAGGGTTTAGGGTTCCGGTTCCACGGGCCTTGAAGGGATGTGAGCCTGTAAGACAAGGGAACGCGGACACGACCGGGCATCCTCGAATCCCGCAACCCCTTGAAGCACGAGCCCAGCCGAGTCACAAAAAACCCTGAACCCCGAAACCCCTACCCCTACACCCGAGGCCCCACAGACCTGAAGCCCAAAGCCCTGAAGGCCCCCTTAAGCCACCCTCCCTCTCACCCACGCTCCCAAACTTCTGAACCCCTTCTTGGAGGTTCATGGGTTAGAAGGAGGGTTATAAGTACCCTGAGTGGAGTTATATAAGCATAATTACCTAAGCATAATTACCATACTTATAACCCGAATTATAAACACCCGTGAGCCTCCAAGTAAGCGGTTTAGCTTGTCAGGGGCTAAGGTGCTCCTGGTCACCATGATGCCCCGGAACCCTGCAAACCTACAAACCCTGAAGCCCTGAAACCTCAAAACCCTGAAACCCTTGAATCCCTGAAACGCTAGAGCCTTGAAACCCTCACAGGCCCCAGGCACTCAAGCCTTGAAACCCTCAACCCTAAGCCTGAAACCCCTGAAACCCCTGAAACCCCTGAAACCCCTGAAGCCCCCGAAAGCCCTGAAACCCCTGAAGCCCCTGAAACCCTCAGAGGCCCTAAACCCTAACCCTAAACCCTAAACCCCTGAAACCTCTGAAACCACCGAAACCCCTGAAACCCTAAAGCCTTGAAACCCTCATAGGCTCCAGGCAGCAGCCGCCCAAAGGAACCGCGGCCTGCACAGAGTGGGGCAAGTCCTGTGTGAAACCAGGGTTGGGGCTTCAGGGTGTAAGGTTTAGGGTTTAGGGGAAGAGTAACCCGGGAATAGAAATGGTACCCAATGCTAGGGTTGAGGGTTCGGGGTGTAAGGTTTAGGGTTTAGGGAAGAGGGACCCAGGAATAGAAATGGTACCCTTTTGGCTTAAAGGGGCTTCGAAGGGAACCCCCCCACCGCCCAAAAAAAGTAATAAGGGCCTACTCTGGGCCCGCGTGTGTAGGGTACAAGTTAGGGCAAAATATGACCCTTAAAATGCCAGAACTGCGAGTAGGTTCGATGCTTTTGACTCGGCTGGGCAAACAATCCTCGTTAGAGCTGGGGGGTCGCCCTGAAGCAAAACAAGCTCGCCTTTGTTGGCTTGGGCCTCCCATCAGGCCTGAAAGCCGAAAACCCTAACTCCTAAGCCAAAGCCTGAACCCTAAACCCTCCAAAGCCGTAAGCCCCAAACCCTAAAACCTAAACCCTAAATCCTCAAATGTAAGGCTGAAGGATGCTTATATCTAAATTTATCGGTCTACTATCTAAATGTTTGCCTTCAAGCCAAGGGGACTTCAGGGCTTTGGGGGTTGGGTCGAGGGAGCCTCGACTCCCCAAACACCCGCGGAAACAAAGGTACGCTCTACGTTGCAGGGGGGGGTCCCAGCCGAAGAACAAGCCTGAAAATCGCTGACATTCAGGGGTTAGGGTTTTGGGTTTAGGGCTTAGGGTCGTAGAGCCGTACCCCCACGCCGGTCAGACTTGGACCGTTTTCCCGTTGTCGGGTCTGGGCAGTTTGGGCTTCGCATTTAAGGTTTTGGGCCTTGGGTGGGTTTAGTTTAGGGCTTAGGGCGCAGGAGAAGACCTGATCCAGGCAAAGAACCGCGCCTATCTCGAGCGTGGTCTGAAAGGCTTGGCCCTGCCAACGGAGGCATTCTGCGCAAGCTACCGTTGAAGACCTGCATCCCTGAAAACTCTGAGCCCTGCCCCAATTCCCTCAAAACTCTAAACTCTGCCCTAAAACGCTGGAATGCTTGGGTACCCCAAGCCATCCTAAACCCTCCTACACCTCCTCACCCTAAACCCTAAACCCTAAACCCTAAACCCTAAACACAGACCCCAAAACCCTAAAACCCCGAACCTTACAGGCTTTAGGGCCAACGGAAGCCGAGGGTTTGGGCTTTTGAGAGGCGATCTCGCGTAGGGGCTTGGGGCTTACGGGGCCTTGGGGGACGTAGGTTTAGGGTTTAGGGTTAAGGGTTTGGGGTTTAGGGTTTTCGGGTTCACTAGGACTTACCGGGTTTCGGATTCTTAGCTCAAGGCGTCCAGCAGCATGTTAAACCTAAACACCTTGCAGGCTTTCACTTTGCCAAAGCTGCAAGAAGGTGTGTGTGTGTGTGTGTGACCTGGGGTGCAACGACACAAAGTACCAGGGAAGCAGATACCACAGTGGCCGAGGGCGATGCAACGTCTGTCCGCATGGGATTACCCAAACTCGACGCCGTACTATAGGGGTTCAGAATCATTACTACTTGCATTCCCTTATGACCCCCTACATGAAGTTACGAGAATGCCCCCCCAAAACCCTGTTCCAATTCGTAAGGCCCCTATATTACACTGAACCCAAAAAATTAGTTTTAGCGGCTTCTGAGTGATATACAGTACCCAAAGAATGCGAAATTCTTCCCAAGAATCCCTAAGTTTACGCCCCCTCTTGCAGCACACTGCCGACCTGCCTCGGCGAAGCCGTTGAGGGCACCGGGGAGCTGCGAAAGAGGGCACCCAGGAGGATGGGAGGCTTCAAGGGCTTGAGGGGTTGGGGGATATGACATTGCTTAGTGGGGGGGGAGCGCGGCATGGCATGGTATCGTTTCGTTCGTATCGTATGGTATAGTACAGTATATCGTATGGTGTAGCGTAGCGTAGCAAAGCAAATAGCATCGTATAGTATAGTCTAGTATGGTATGGTATAGTATAGCACAGTACATTATAGTAGAAAACAGTATAAGTATAGCATGATCCAAAAAGATAGGAGAGTCAAAACCCAAACACCACATCTAATTAGATAGGACCGTCAAAACCGAAACACCATACATCGGTATACACACACACACACACCGGTGTACACGACCACACCACACCCCCAGAAGTGCCGCTGGATGTAGGGCAGGCCTACACGGGTTCACGTGCGTCCCTTCTCATACGAGCAGAAAACTGACAGCGCGCAAAAGCCTTGCACAGACTTCTCAACCCTGGGTGGCACGAGCCTCCGCCACAGCTTCAGCCACCCGCTTGCGAAACTCGAAAATGAAGCCTGTGCCGGGCACACTCGCGCATTAGAAGGTTTAGGATTTGGATTTGGGCTTTAGGGTTTAGGGTTTAGGGCTTTTGGGTTTAGGGTGTAGGGTTCAAGAAACAAAGGCTGCTGCTGACCGAAGGCCCAAAACCCGACCGGGCACCAAAGACCACACCGTCCGCAAGCCCCCGCTGCCATCGCACGAAAGGTGCCCACATGGGAGTTTACGAAAATAGGGTTTAGGGTTTAGGGTTTAGGGTTTAGGGTTTAGGGTTTAGTAGGGTTTAGGGTTTAGGGGTTAGGGTTTAGGGTTTACCCCCAAATAGTAGGATCCCCTTATTCAGAGGACCCCGATAAGGTACCCCGAATTTCGGAAACCCCGACATGATCAGCCACATGATCCCAAAGGCCTCAACACCGAACCCGCAAGGGGCAGCTGGCACTTAATTGACAAAGAATTTCCCCTCGAAAGCCCTTGTTTCAAAACCCAGAAGATCCCGGAAATAGCTTCTAATTGAGGACCTTGAGTTCAGCCCAGCTGGGGGCTCTGGCTTTTCATGATGAACAGCTTCCTCTCCAGCGATCCTCCGGCGATCAGAGCGTAGGACTGGGGCGCTTAGGCTTTCGGCTTGCGGGCGCTGCAAGAAGAGTTCAGGTGCGACATTTACAGAAAACAATTGTAGGAACTGAACAAGCATATGAAACATTACAGTCTGTATGAAAATCCACCTGCCCATACAACCAACGAGCACAGTTTGCTTGCCACACTGGCCATGCAGTAGACGGGCATGACAGGGTTTAGGGTTTAGGGTTTAGGGTTTAGGGTTTAGGGTTTAGGGTTTAGGGTTTAGGGTTTAGGGTTTAGGGTTTAGGGTTTAGGGTTTAGGGTTTAGGGTTTAGGGTTTAGGGTTTAGGGTTTAGGGTTTAGGGTTTAGGGTTAGGGGTTTAGGGTTTAGGGTTTAGGGTTTAGGGTTTAGGGTTTAGGGTTTAGGGTTTAGGGTTTAGGGTTTAGGGTTTAGGGTTTAGGGTTTAGGGTTTAGGGTTTAGGGTTTAGGGTTTAGGGTTTAGGGTTTAGGGTTAGGGGTTTAGGGTTTAGGGTTTAGGGTTAAGGGTGTAGAGCGCTCAAGTGGGGGAAGTGCCAGGGGGAAGTTTGGGGCTCCTTGCGCTCTCCAAAACAAGCCGCGAAACATGGCAAGGTGCGGTGCTTTACCGGGACCTTGCTAACAGGTTTAGGGTGTAGGGTGTAGGGTTTAGGGTTTAGGGTTTAGGGTTTAGGGCTGCACTCGCTGCCAGCCGCGCGAATCGGTCCACCCACTCCGGGGGACCCTGCCGCGCGCGCAGGTCTTCCGCAAAGCGGGCAGCAGCTCAGCTTGAAGGTGTCCGACGCCCATCCGGGGTACTCGTCCAACCATGTCAAGCAGCACGGCGTTGGTCGACTACAACTCGGTGTGTCCCAGGGATATCGTCTCGACTCACGTAAGCTGTGGCTCCAGGCCGGGTGGATCTGGTCTGGCCGGCGGCCCACTCCAGTCCTGCGATTCGACAGTCCTGCGATTCGACTCCGACACGCAAGACCCCTCCTAGCTTCACCGCGGCGCATGGGTGCGCAAAGACAGTCTTGCAAATCTTCCAAGCGTCGCGCCTCGTCATAAACGTTCAGATGCAAAGGTGTCATGCACGGCTCCGGCATCCGGATTCATGTGGGTTCATGTACTGGAAACCACGGCAATTGGAATGCGCGGCAGGGTTGCCTCGCTGAGCTAGCCGGAGTAAGTGGCTCAAACCCTATAGCACTCAATGAATGTGCATCGTGCGCGTTCTTTGGGACGTTTTCCCACTGGAAAGCCACTGCAGCCCACATCGCAAGCCAGGACGTAACTTCCGTTTGGAGCGGTGGAGTGTCCGAGGAGTTGACCTAGCACCCCGGGAAGCTTGGCAGCCGCCCCTCAATCAAACTCATGGCCGCTTGGGCGCGAGATTCGGGAGTGCGCGTGCAGGCACTTCCTCACAAAACCGACTTCAACAGTTTTCAGCACAAGCTGCACCAAGGTTTATTTTAAGAAGGCCTCTACAGCCCTTAGAATCCTCAGGTCCATCATTTCCTTGAGCAACTCTGGCTCCGCTCCTGCTTCGGCTTGTCCGTCCGAGGTCTCACCCCCGCCTGCGCTCCACGAGTTCACTTTTAGGAAGTTCTTAACGTTGAAAATCTTAAATGCTTCTTAAGAGCCGATTCCCTCCTACTCTCTGTAGGGGAAACTGATCTACGAGATATGGGAAAACCTGCTAATCTACTGGATGTGGGCGGATTTCCCCCTAGATGTAGTTGGCGTGCATGCGCCTAGTCAGACGCCGAAGGAACCCAAAGCACAAGCAAGCCAAGCCCCTTGAGCTCTTCCCGCCGCTGCCGATGTTTCTTCGACCGATCCTCCCCTGCTGTCCACATCAGACCCTAACACTCTGCCAACGAGTCCTGCTTGGAAAATCATGGTACTTGTTGACCAATTACAACTGCACTTCTAACCCACTTATACACCCCGTAACTGCCCGATATGGTTAAAATTGGGTTAGAAGTACAGTTGGTATTGGGTTAACAAGTACCCTGAGCCTCCGAGTGAATAGCCAGCATGCAAGCCCTTCAATGCTAAGAAGAGACCTTGAATCCAATCCTAAACCCTAAACCCTAAACCCTGAACCCTGAACCCTGAACCCTGAACCCTAAACCCTAAACCCTAAACCCTCTCACTAGGCCGCATGCCAACGCCCCCAAGTTTCCGGCAGGGCTCTACACCCGCTGGCCCACCAAAAACCTGGCAAGGGCCATGGGCCATGGCAGTCCAGGGACTTCAGGCTACACGATACTAATATAATAATGTAGTAATCATATAATAACTATACTATTACATTAATATGATAAATGGTACTATAAGGATACTAGCAGGTCGTCTAGGGGCTTCAGGATTCGGTATGTACTGGCATCATCAGGGAGTAGAACGGCTTTGAAGGGCTTCGGGAGGGGAGAGTTTCGATGGAGGTTTGGCTTGTTGGGACTCAGGGTTCAGGGGTGGAGGGTTTAGGGGTTTAGGGGTTTAGGGGTTGAGGGGTTTAGGGGTTTAGGGGTTTAGGGTATAGGGTTAAGGGCTTCGCCTTTAGGGAGTTCGTGAATGCGCCGATCTTGCTCTCTTGAGCTCTACTTTGCAGTCCTGTCTCCCTGAGCCCGAAGCCTTGGCAGTCGAAGGCCACCCTGTGAACCGCGGTTTTGGGATTCGGGTTTTGGGTTTCGAGCTATCCTAAACAAAAAATCGGAGATGAGCTATGAAAAGGAACATGATACTCATCATAACCATAAAAATGCTCTAACAATCAAAATACTGATAATCCTAAAACATACTAATCAGCAGTAGCAGTAGCAGTAGCAGTAGCAGTTGTTGTTGTAGAAATAATCAGCATAACAAAGTCAACCGAAGAGCTGAGGGCGCCTGGGGCCACAGTTCGGGACTCCGGAGCTTGGGCCGCAGAAACTGCGACAGCTCCCGCTGGACCTCTCAAGGAGGGCGGTATAGAACCCAAGGTTTAGGGTTTAGGGTTTAGGGTTCAGGGTTCAGGGTTCAGGGTTCAGGGTTCAGGGTTCAGGGTTCAGGGTTCAGGGTTCAGGGTTTAGGGTTTAGGGTTTAGGGTTTAGGGTTTAGGGTAACCTAAGGTTCCCCAATACTCCCCACGCATCCCTAAGGCTCCCTACGCTTCCCTAAGGTTCCCGAGAGGTACCCCCCATGAACCCCCTCCCTTACGAACCCTATGACTCCGGGGGCGGTATTTGAGGGTTTCCGGTTGCAGGGCTTGGGGCTTTAGGGTTCATGGTTTAGGGTTGGGATGTTCCCCCTTGTACTAGCAGTTCTGAATAGGGATTAGAATACGGGGTACTCTAGTCCCTATTAAGGACTGATACTATGAGGGGGAACATCCCAACCCCAAACCCTAAACCCTAAAAGCCTTCGAAACACTCTGAATTTTGATCACTACTAAAGTTACAGGGATCTAACCAACTGCAGCTTGCACATGCAACCACGAAATCAAAAAAAGTAAACAAAATAACTATACCCCAAACTCTAAACTCAAGACAAGAAGAAGCTGCCGCAGGCCCTAGAGGCATTGGATGTAACAGGTCCCCTGTGGAGGGCAGTCTGGAGATACTTTTCGGAGGGTGGAAAAATTACTGAGAGTATTCCCTTGTGGTCCCTCTATAATTATACTACCATAACCCCTAAAATAAACCCTAAACCCTATTCACAGTATTAAGGCCCTTGTAGTACTTTTCGGGGGGCAGGGGGGGTCTGGAGCCCGAGGCTTTGGCCAACCGAGGGTTGTCGGGCTTTTTGAGCTCAGGATCGAGGGGGGAGGGGGGGAGGGGTTTCAAAGGTTTAGGGTTTAGGGTTTAGGGTTTAGGGTTTAGGGTTCAGGGGTTTTTGGTTTAGGGTTCAGGGTTCAAGGTTTAGGGCTTAGGGTTTAGGGTTTCGGGTTTCGGGTTCTGCTCGCCTCCTCACGAGCTTTGGCGAGGCGCAGCTCATCCAGCAGGACAAGCCTGCGAAGTTCAGCGGTTTAGGGTTTACTTGGAGGTTAATGGGTACTTAGAAGTAGGGATACAAATGCCCTTCATGGGGTTAGAAGTATCATTAGCATACTTATAACCCTACTTATAACTACCCATGAACCTCCAAGTAGGGTTTAGGGTTTAGGATTTAGGGGGGGGGGGGGGGGCGTCCGGGTTTTAGACGCAGAATTCCCAAAACGTCTGAGTGGCCTTGGGTCTTGTTGCCGACTCTACGTCTCAACCCGAAGCCCGAAGCCCTGAAAGTGCTGCCCGAATTCTGACGTGCTACCCTAAACCCCGAAATCTTCAACCCCCGAAATCTTTCAGATTTTCACAAGAGAATTTCCGGGTCTTGGGCGTTGGGGGTTGTGGGGTGTTGGGCTTTGGGGCTCCGGTTTCTGGCTTGTGGGCGACTGGGACCCCGACTCCAGACGCGCACGGAGGGCCGACACCTTGATTCAAGGGGTATAAGGAGGGACGCCTAGAAGGGAGCCTTAAATCTGGTTCCCCTACATAACCCCTCTGTATACCTCATGTAGTCCCTATCTACCTAAGTAGCCCCTAAATCACCCCCAAATATCCCCTAAGGTCCTTTATAAGGGTCCCTCCTTGAGTCCCTTGACTGATGGCGCGCACGGCTAGGAACTCACGGCCGGTGGTTGCTTCACTCTTCTCAATCTCATCTCAATCTCTCTCTCCGCTGCTCTTGACGTCACTTCTCTCGTCTTCGTCAAGATCTCCGTGTCTCTTAACTCCACTTGGAAAAAACTAGCCACTTAACCCTGAACCCGAAGCCCTAAACCCTAAACCCGAAAACCCCAAGCTCCAAGGTTCACCCATTGAGGGCCAGGCTTTGGCCGGCCCGGCCCTGGTCCCAGCTGGAGATATGGTAAAACGAGAGGGGTTTGTTTGTTTGTGCGTGTTAGGGTTTAGGGTTTAGGACCTAAAGTTTAGGGCGGATGCTGTTGTTTGCGGCGGTACCTTCGTCGGGGGTATACGCTTGGGCTCACTGTGCCTCAGACGACCCATGCCCCCTGCCAATACCCAACAACCAACCAACCAGAACGCGTTCAGCATCCTTCCCGTCAAGCTCCATCATCCGGGTCCTCGACTCAACCCCCTTAAGACCACCTGGATCCCGACAGTCCCAGAAGCCTGAACCCTCAACACCAAAACGCTCGCACTAAACACCCTAAACCCATCACTTGAAACTTCTGATTCGCCCTAATTCTAAGCCCCGCGCAAGCTGTGGGTCTGGGTCTCGGGCCATAGCCGCCAGACCACCGACAGGAGCTGCCTGGAAAGGAGGGTTTCAGGCGTTGGGGTTTGGGATTTGGGGTTTCGGGCTCAGGTCGCTGGGTTTAGGGTTTACGGTTAGGCTTAGTTTGCGAGCCTAATTCCGCAACGCTTCCCTCGGCTACCTTCCGACTTCAACCCAAATGCTGAACAGTTCAGAGTGCCCCCTCCCTCTCCAAAAGAAAATCCGTCAACATTGTAACTTTGTAAGCTAGCGGCCCCAAATAGATCGCAACTCTCCACGGGACCGACCCACAACCTCAAAACCATGAAGGCCCCGAAAACCCTAAACCCGAAACCTGAAGCCCTAAACCCTACATCCTAAACCCTAAACCCGACACCCTAAACCCTAAACCCGACACCCTAAACCCTACACCCTAAACTCTACAGCCCTCAACCCTACAGCCCTCAACCCTACACCCAAGATCCACTGAGGGCCCCTCCACCGCTCCAGCCCAGTGAGGTGCCGGTGCCAGGCATCCAGGCTGCGCGCCTCGTTCGGCGTGGTGGGGGGGGGGGGGGGGCTTAGGGTTTAGGGTTTAGGGTTTAGGGTTTAGGGTTTGGGGTTTGGGGTTTAGGGTTTGGGGTTTAGGGCTTGGGGCATACGGCTTAGGGTTTTTGGGTGTAGCTAAGGGGTTTCTGGGTGGGGGATGGCTGGGCTCAGGTTTGCAAGACGAGTAGCGGTATAAGGGAACCCTGATCCCAACCGCCGGCCTGGATCCGAGACTGGGCTATGGACAGCTCCTGGGCCATCGCCTGGGTGACCACCTGCGTGCCCCAAGCTCAAAGCCCCGACCCCTGGGAGGATCCACAAAGAAGATCCCTGGAAGGGTTCCTAAACATGACCCACTTGTTGTATAGGGGTACTAGTTTTTGGGGCTCTACTTTTTGGATCCTCCCAGGGGTCTGGGAAGACTCGCAAGATCTTAGGGGGACTGCTGTGGCATGCGCAGCAAAGCCTAAACCTCTGGGTTTTTTCGGGCCATCTGCGGGCCAGAATGTTGGGCCTGCTGTCACGGAACGTAACTACAACAGGGAAGGAAGCCACGTTTCTAGAAATCCCCTATGAGCAGCAAGCCATTTTGAAAACCCCAAACCCTAAACCCCAAACCCTAAACCCCAAACCCTAAACCCCAAACCCTAAACCCTAAACCCTAAATAGTAGCCAGGCTCCGAGTCGGGGCAGGTTCACGAGCAGTTCTCGACCATTCGTCCCGTCAAGCTGCTAGTCTAAGAAGACTTCGGGATGCTCAGACATGTTGCCCACGTTCTATCTCTGACATCTCCAAACCAGCTATAGGCTTTCAGGGCATTTGGGGCTCTGGAGTGTTTCTGGTTTGGGATTTCGGGTTCAGGGTTCTTTGGGGGCCTGAGATGTGATCTCGGACTCTAGGGCCCTTGTAAACAACAAGACAGCTCTAGGGGATCGGGCAATCCTCCTCGCACTCTCGCAGGCCCCGCCTGATGTGAAGAACTGGGCGCGATCTCCGGAATGTGCGGTGGAGGGTCCGCCGGCATTTCCTTGAGCGGGTCTGCTTAGTTAGGGCAGATCCCAACTGTCGCCGCGGCTGCTCGCGCGGCAGATCACGACTGTTCTTGCGATTCTGAACTGAAAGGCAAGTTTTCAGTTTTTAGGAAGGCTTGCGGACGCGGGCATGTGAGTGCGTGCGCTTGCAGTAGCACTCGCTTGGTGTTGATGCTGCACGTATGTTAAACCGATGGATGCAGCAGCGGCAACGATGCATTTTGCCCGGATTTCCCCCACCCTAAACCCTAAACCCTAAACCCTAAACCCCAAACCCTAAACCCTAAACCTTGAATGAAGGCCATTCGCCTGCTTTCTTGACGCGGCCGAGAGAATGGGCAGCTCCACAGCATCCGGCGGCAGAGGGTCCTTTCGAGTGGGTTCAGGCAGAAGAGGCGAACACACGCCTGGCTTGAACATGTGGCTGGTTCTTATGATGACTAGATGCTGCGTTTTATCAGGGTGTGCGTGTGTGCTTCATCTTCGCAATTCCCAGCGTTCTTTCGATGCACATCCTTGGGAGATCGTGACAGTTAGCGGCAACTAGCGCGTTGCACAGTGCAAAGTTAAAAAGCTTCCATTGCTACTTTGAGCATTGAGCTGCACTGCCACTCATAACTCGATATCAACAACCTATAGGGGCCTGAATAATTAGAACAGGGTTTTGGGGGGTTATATAATGATATAGTATAATTACAAAGGGACCCTAAGGGAGTACTATTAGTAATTATTCCGAGCCCTATATTAGGGGCTTGGGCCCTTAGCTGAGAGCTGAGCCAGGGACTTCACACGCGGATGCAGCCCGACCCAGAACTAACCCAGAACAAACCCTCAAACCCTCAACCCGCGGTGATCTAGATTACGATGGCCTTGCTGAGGTCTCCATTCTAGAAGACTCCTTTCAGTTGATAATTAAAAAGGCCACAACCTAGATTAACCTGCGTATCCTGAACCCCGACACCTTAAAATTTCACCCCTAAACCCTACTTGGAGCTTCATGAGTAGTCAGAAGTAGGGTTATCAGTAGACGTATCAGTATGGCAATTATACCTATAACCCCATTTAGGGTACTTATAACCCTACTTATCACCCTACTTACAATTAACCCTACTTATAACTACCCACGAACCTCCAAGCAAGCCCAAAACCTCGAGAGTCCTTGGGGGCCAGGGCCGCCACCAGGTCCGACGGGCGCTCCGCGACCGGTGGCTTCTCGGAGGTGCGCGGCGGGTGCTTTGGGCGTTCTTTTGGCTTTGGGGGCTTTGGGCTTTGGTTTAGGAGGGGGGGTTCATGGGGGGTTGGTACCTAGGGGCCTTAGGGAGTAGTGGGGAGTATGGTTATGTTGCCTTTGGGAGGTTGGGTTTTTAAGTTCAGGTGTTTGGGTCAAAAGGTTTGTTTAAGGGTGTTAGGTGTCATTTGCAGGTTTGCTTTGGGATATGGGATGGGGTGAAGCATCCGGGAAGACTTCGCATGATATTCATCGAAACAGGCCGTTGCAAACCGGCACCAACACATACAAGCACGATCTCTCGAATAGCAGCAGCGTTTCACTTACACTTGCTGAAGCAAACCTCTGAATCCTTTTTACCAGAACTCGCCTGAAATCAGCGTTCGCAAGTATGTCCAATATATGGGGCCGATTCAATCGGAAGAGTATGGGGTTTAGGTACTAGGGCCTATTGAAATACGCGGGGATGTTTCATCAAGAGGGAACGATTCAGGCCCCTGCATAGAGATCCATGTCATAAAGCTATCCTGAAGTCGGTTCCACCGTAACCTAGGGCCTAGGAATGAAACAGAAACCCTTCTCGGTTCCATGGGGGCTTCATATTATAAGGGAACCTAAAGGACACACGCTGGAGTCCCAGCAAGCCCTCTCACAGCGAGGCGGCGGAAAATCGGAGCCTGCGGCTCCGGGGCTGCTGTGGGAGCCTGCGGCTCAGCCTCGGGCCAGGGCGGCACCTCGCCCAAGGACGCGAGGATCCCAGCATCCTAAGTCAAGACCATCCTCTCGCAATCCTGTTTAAGTAGCAACATAGCCTACCCCAAAGCAGAACACAACGAGCCCCAAAAAGTAATTCCAACTGAGTAGACTCCTATATTGGGGGGCACGCGTGGGCATGACTCCTTGGCACTTCATAAGCAACCGCCAGCAAGATTTGCTACTTTAGAGCTTTGTGGAGTTGACCGCCAGCAAGATTTGCTACTTTAGAGCTTTGTGGAGTTGTGAGAAGGCCTTAAACCAAGATCTGTACTGACGCCCGTTCCTTTTTCATGACGAGTGTCATATTGATCATGTGATGTGCGGTGATGGTTGTTGTGGCAACAGTTGCGATGCTGCGGGATCGTACAGCAGAAAAGCATGGTAATGCTGTGAAGTGCCCCCTCTAACCCCCCCTCCAAACAGAGCTTAGCTTCGGAACGTGATAAGGCGATTGGGAAGGAGGAGGGATGGGTTTCCCACATGGGGCTTATCTCTGAGAATCTGAGCTGACGGGTGGGGAAAGACAGACAAACTCTTCACTAAACCCCAAGCCCTAAGCCCTAAACCCTAGGCTCTAAACCCGAAACCCTAAACCCTAAACCCTCAACCCTCAACCCTCAACCCTCAACCCTAAACCCTAAACCCCAAGCCCCAAGCCCTAAATCCTTGGCCCTAAACCCTAAACCCTAAACCCTAAACCCTAAACCCTAAACCCTAAACCCTAAACCCTAAACCCTCAACCCTAACCTAAGGTGGCCCTTTGGCCTCCGCCCCGCAGGCACTCGCCGCCTCCCTGGAACGTGGCTCCTGCTCATCGGCTAAAAGATCCAGGGTTTAGGGTTTAGGGTTTAGGATTTAGGGTTAAGGGTTTAGGGTTTAGGGTTTAGGGTTTGGGGTTTGGGGTTTAGGGTTTGGGGTTTAGGGTTTAGGGTTTAGGGTTTAGGGTTTAGGGCTTGGGAGTGCTTGGAGAGGATCAGTTGTGGTTCCGGGGCCTTTGGCTTTGGGGGCTTTTGAAGGTTTGGGGCTAAACCTCTAAAGCCCCACCATCCCCCAAACCCTTAGGCCAAGAACTACTGTAGAGATGGGGAGGCTATTTGGGAGTCTATATTGGGGGTCCCCTACTCTTGAAAACCGCCTTAATCCCTTCCCCCTATTATTAAACGGGCGGTCCCCCCCCCCCCCCCTCCAATAGAAACTCGACATGTGTTTTTAATGCTAAGGGGATGTTTTTATCCATGTGTCATGTTTGGGTCCAAAGGGTTGAGGGTCTGGGCTTCAGGGTTTGGAGGCTTTAAGTACTCAATCGGGTTTAAACTGAAAGAAAGAGAAAAAGAGAGAGAGAGAGAGAGAGAGAGAGAGAGATGGAGATGGAGATGGAGATGGAGAGACAGAGAGAGAGAGAGAGAGAGAGAAAAAAAAAAAACAAAAACGACCCACTCACGCAGCACAGCAAGGCTCGGGCAGAGGCTTTGCAGCCACTCACTCACACGCAAGCAAGGTATCTGCAGGATGTTGGTTGGTTTGCGGGTTTTGGGAGCCCTCCACCCACCCCCTAATTCGGAATAGGATTAAAAGGCAGGGTCGGTCTCGGCAGGACTCTCCGGCAAATGTTTTTTTTTAGTTAGGGGTACGTTTACTACTAGGGGGAAGCGATGATGATCCCCTTGAAGGATCCCCTTGTTACTACAAATAATTGAACATGCTTCGCCCCTAAACCCTAAACCCCAAACTCTTCAGGCTCCTGTATGTGTGGCTCGGGCTCCCGAGCGACACGGGAGCGCCGCGGCTCCTTGAGAGAGCGGCGGGGGCAAGTGCTTCAGGAAAGGCAGAAGGGGTTTAAGGTTTAGGGTGTAGGGTTTAGGGCCTGTGGGTTCAGAATATGATGTGTCTCGCGCAGGTGCAGGAATCACCGTGGGTACATCCCAAGCACTATGGTTCGCGACTTAGGGTTTATGCAGTGTTTATACGGCTCACATGACCCCTACAAGACATCCGACAAAGTCGGACCTACTCCGCTGAGGTGGATGCCTTGGGGAGTGTATCTACAACGGGCTTGCTTAGTTTGGACCAATCGCCCCGTGTATGTATCATAGTATCACCACTATCATCCCCCCTTGGGATGTTCCCCCTTATACTAACAATCCTTAATTGGGATTATGATGGGGGTACTATAATCCCTATGAAGGACTGTCAGTATAAGGGGGAACATCCGAAATCTCCCCTTTATCATCCCTAAACGTTACTCAAGAATTATGAAAACCCAGGACCCCCGATCCCAGAGTTGAGATAAAACCCCCTTTTGAGGGCTCAAGGAAGCCCTGGGCTTTGGGTTTCGGGTTTCTCGGCTGTTGGGGTTCAGAGTTTAGAGCTTCGGGTGTAAAGGCTTTAGGGGTTTAGGGTTTAGGCCCTTATGCTTTCTAGGATTTTGGGGTTTAGGGTTAAGAGTGTAGGGTTTGTAGGCTTTTGTGGTTTCGGGTTTAGGTGAGCGCTGTTGACAATTCAGGGTGTAGCAGTGGGCTTTCCCTGAACATGCCGCATGTTGCCGCTGCCTCTCGACGGCCAGCGATGGGCTCGTATGTCACGGGTCGCAAAGTGGCCTAGGGCGGTCGATGCGTAACTTATGAAGTATACGTTCCTGCCGCTAGTCTAAGAACAACATTCCCAACTTACCGTAAATCGTACGGCGTAGGGTTGCCTGGCCGCGCGCATGTTGCTTGACATTCTGGGGCACCAGCTTGCCGAGAGCTTCCCTCACAAATCCCAAACCCTCTTCCCTGACCCTGAAAGCCACAATCCCCTAACCCGAATCCCTGAAGTTCTGAAAGCCCCGAACGCGAACCAAAACATCCTCGAACCTTGAACTTCCCTAAGCCCTAAACCCTAAACCCTAAACCCCAAACCCTAAACCCTAAACCCCAAACCCTAAACACTAAACCCTAAACCCCAAACCCCAAACCCCAGCCCGGATCCGAGGTTCGGGGCCAAGGGCTCCATGGCGGCCATGGGCTCCTGTCTTGGGAGATGAAGCTTCTTGGGGTTTGGGGTTTAGGGTTATAGGGTTATAGGGTTATAGGGTTATAGGGTTATAGGGTTATAGGGTTATAGGGTAGGGTTATAGGGTTATAGGGTTATAGGGTTATAGGGTTAAGGGTTTAGGGTTTAGGGTTTAGGGTTTAGGGTTTAGGGTTTGTTTAGGGTTTGTTTAGGGTTTAGGGTTATAGGGTTATAGGGTTATAGGGTTATAGGGTTATAGGGTTATAGGGTTTAGGGTTTAGGGCTGGCTCTTCGTGGCTTGATGAGGGCTTACGAGGGTTTATTGGGCTTTCTGAGGGTTTTTGTATGGGGCTCTATGGGGGCCTTATTGGGGCTTCTTAAGGCTTGAGGACTTGCGGTTTCGAGATTTGATGGCGTAGGAGGCTTCGAGCTAGAGCTTTAAGATCCTACAACCTAAGCCCTAAAAAACTAACCTTCAAGACTTTCGTTTCTGTGTAGCCCAAGACCAACATTGAGGGTGTAGGTAAGCCGAAAAAACCCCTCAGCCCTGAACCCCAAACCCGGAGCCACCGTCAGCTCTCCTGCAACAAGTCGGACTTGGAGCTCGAGGCAAACGTCGACGAGCTCTCAAGGCCTTCCTGCCATGCCAGGGCGTTAAAACCGCCCTGACTTCACTATAGCATCCTGAATAATGAGTGTCCAGGCACTCTGCTGACATGTGTCGCAGCTCTGGTCTTCGCATTTAGGTCTATCAGAAAACGCACGTGTGCTCTCACACGCGCAGTCGTTCTTCCACGCTCAACACAAAGGCTCGGAACGGCAGGCAAGGCCAGAAAAAGAAGCCACACAACACCCGCAAGGTCCCGTTCTGAGCCAAGCGCTCTCGCTTGCATGCCCAGCCGCCGGCCAGGCAGGCCCATGGGCTCTGACGCGCCTCTCTGGAGGATTTAGGGTTTAGCGTTTAGGGTTTAAGGCCACACTTACAGGCAACCGAAAAGAGCTCTGTACTCTGGGCTGTAGACGTCGCACATGCAGTAAGACGTTGCGTATTACGCTGCCAGTTGCTACCAGATCCGATGGTAGTACATGACAAATCGCAACACGACGCCTACCACAACACCCAAAACAATGCGGCACACAACTTGAATCTAACGGGATGCAATGCAACATAGGATAGACATGGATCTGCATTACTTTACCGGACATTCCCTTCTATTGCATGACATCCGCAGTGCATTCGCTAAAGCTTAGCTCTGCTTCCATGATTCGACAAAGCTCAGAGTCTCACAAACCGCAGAAAGTGCCAAGCAAAAATCTGGGGGGGACGCTGCGCCGCGCAGGCGCACGCCGCCCTGGCAACAGGCAACCGAGAACTAAGACGTCATTTAACCAGGGCTGATTTTCCAAGAAACCAACCTGCCCACCAGGATACACCCCCCCCACACTATCCCTCCCCCTCCACCCAAATGGCTGACGTATGATCCCGGGTCCCCGGCTCCGATCCCCGCCCTTGGGAATTGCAGATCGACATAGATCAACATTGTGGCAAGCGTGGCACAGGCCACGACCTGTGGCCAAACTAGAGCAACATTTATTGCAGAAAGTGTTGTATGTCCGCCATTTTGCTGTCTTGATGTTAAAACGACTGCTGATGTTGCAGGGCCACACGTGTGTCGTTTTGCAGAACTCCAGTCAATATTGCGAACAGTGTGGCAGTGCCGTTGTTGTCGAAGGAACCACAGCAGTTACGAGGATAGTGACCTTGACTCATCGGAGCCCGAGGGCAGTTGATGACATGACCAAACCGACGACAGTTACGCTGATCGCGACCTCGTTTGACAGACAATGATGCCTAAACGTCTGTTTTCGCAAGAGGAGCCCCCTGTAGGGGGAAGGTACGAGAGGGTGGGGGGGAGGACGCGCAGGGTCGGAAGGGAGGGGGTAGGTAGGGAAGCATTCCTTTCAAGACTTTAACAGTCGTACCGTTACGATACCCTTAAAGATAACCCTCTCGAAACCCCAAACCCTACAGTATAATGTAGGAGCCGGAATCATTACTATTAGTATTCCCCTATGGCCCCTTTGTAGCTATACTATAAGAAACCCCGAAACCCTACTCTAATTATTAAGGCCCCTATATTGCCCTCTGCACCATGGGCTCAGCTCGATCTTATGCAGCTGGGGGGCCTTGATCGCCCCTCCACGTTGCTGCCAGCTCGTCCTGGCTATAGGTATTATATATAATTAGTTGTACTTAGCAAGGTTTCAGGATTTGGGATTTACAGGGCTTTCGACCCTTTCTGTTCGGAGCATTGTGGCCGCCTTGTCTCTTGCATAGCTCTTATGAGATACTCCCCGGCGAGAAGCTGCAGGAAAGCTGTTTTTTTTGCAAATTTCGAGATGCAAAGGTCCCCTTTTCGCAGCCCAGTTGGCATTGGTTCCCTTCCCTGCTGCGCCGGGTTTAGGGTTTAGGGTTTAGGGTTTAGGGTCTAGGGTTTAGGGTTTAGGGTTTAGGGTTTAGGGTTTCGGGTTTAGGGTCCACGCCTTGACACTCAAACCCAAAGGCGCCACAAGTTTGGCATTTGTAGGTGGTGTCGGGCAGACTCCAGGGCTGAAGGTGCAATCGGTGCAATCTTCATACTACTATATTGTATGATCATATTCTCATATTATAACATATATGCTTAATAAGAATAAGTATATATATATATATATATTCGATATAGAACTATATTCTAATCTTCATCTGCTATGTGAAATTCGTATATTCACCAAGGCGGTGTCATGCTGCAACTATAATCTCTCCTGGGTCAAAGCCCATTGCAGCTCCATGCAGGATGGAAAGCGTCGCTCCAAAATCCTCATTTTTCCTGAGCCCCAAGCCCTTGGGCCTCGAGCCCCTATAAGCCCACATAAGCCCTAAACCCCTAAGTCCTTAAACGCATTTAAACACCTTAAACCCCAAAGCCCTAACTCGTAGCATCTGGCGGCCTGCCCACCATGGCGAGCGGCGGGGCCTGTAGCGATGCAGGGAGTGCCGCAGGGAAGCAGGAGACCAGCTAAACGAACTTGAAATCCACTGCTCGGCTAAATCTGCGGGTTACTAATTTAAGAAGATGCATGCATGCATGCATGCATGGCAAACTTTAATTTGTAAAGGTGAATATATAAAAGTATACGTGACCTAATTACATACGCTTACATACATACATCAACATATATACATATGTATATGTATATGTATATGTATATGTATATGTATATGTATATGTATATATATATATACACATATTGTACATTCGTGGAATGCCGCTGCATCAGAGCTGTCGCCGCATCGCCACCCGTGTTTTCCAACATCTTGTGCGACGTTGCTGTGACATCTTCCTTGCGAGTGAATTCCTGCAGCGCGTGGAGGCCCGAACCACAGCATTAGAGGCTCAGGCCCTGCGTCTGCGATTGGAACAATCTGTTCGGCTGCCTGCGAAGAGTCAAAATGTTCTCGTGTTGATCTCGCCGCAGCAGTCCGCTGCCATGACCAGGTCACGGCAGAATGGGCGTCTCGGCTGGTGCCTCAGTGACGACGAGAGGCGCGACAGTCGAGGTGTAGCCAAAGAGCTTCTGGATCTCCCAGTCCGCCCCGGAGGCCGAGCTCTGCGCCGCCGCGGAGGTGGCCCCCGCCGCAAGAAGCATCTCCACCATGCGGGCATCATTCTGCCAGACCGCGCGCGTCAGCATGTCGACTCCGTCACCGTCATGTGGCGAGAGGTTCTTGGCCGTCTTGAGCATCTCTTCCACAGCATCATGCAAGTAGTAGTGCACTGCGTGGTACAGCGGCGTGCGTCCACGATTGTCTGCAAAGTCTGGGTCAGCTCCGTGCTCAAGCAGCCACAGGGCCCTGGCCGAGTCGCGGGCAACGCAGGCCTCAGCCAAGGGAGTCCAGCGGGGTCCACTTGTGGACACATCGTCGATGTCGGCACCGTTTGCCAGCAGTGTCTCGGCCGTTGCCGTGTCCATGCTGCGAATGGCCCGGATGAAGTCGCGGTTGAGCTGGGCCTGCTCCGCTGCTGTGATCCCCCCCGGAGCCTCAGTGGCCACAGCTGGGGCCTCGGTGGCCACAGCTGGGGCCTCGGTGGCCACAGCTGGAGCCTCAGCTGGAGCCTCAGCTGGAGCCTCAGCTGGAGCCTCAGCTGGAGCCTCAGCAGGGACCGCAGCAGGGGCCTCCTCAGCTGGGGCCGCGGCTGGGGCCTCCGCGTCCTGCAAGCGGCGAGCTCCCCGCAGACCCTTGGGGATCTCCTGCGACACGGCTCCCTGGAAGAGAGCCAAAGCCAAGCTGGCAAGGACGAGCCTGAACATGGTGCCACGCGAGGGAGGGCGCTAGCTGCTCTTTCTCGACTGTCTTTGGCTTGGGCCCAACTGTCAAGAGAGGAAAGACGATAGTCCAGCTAGGCAAGTTCTGCGAAGCGTGTGATGCAACTTATTGCAAGTTGTGCTGAGCACAAAGTTGGAAGCCGAGGTCACGACTCCCCCCTCGCTCGATGAAGCGGCGGCGGGACGTCATGACAGCCTCTGCTCAGAGATGCAGCTAAGAGTTGTTGGCAGGATAGGCCACATTCTGCCAGTAACAGAACGCTCACCCTGAAACCTCTGATTTCAAACCCTAAACCCCCTTCCATCACTACTAAAGCCTAAATAGACAAGCACCGCAGAGTTTATCCTACTGTTTAGCCTACTGAACGCTCTACCGAAAAACGGCGGGAACCCTGGAAATGGAATCGAATAGATTGCAATAATATATATATATATATATATATATATATATATATTTATATTTATATTTATTTATTTATTTATTATTTATATTTATATTTACATTTCTATTTTAATTTCTATTTATATTTATATTTATATTTACATTTCTATTTCTACTTCTATTTCTATTTCTATTTCTATTTATATTTATATTTATATTTATATTTGTATTTGTATTTATATTTATATTTGTAATTGTATTTATATTTACTTAATTAATATCTATATGTACATGTGTATATATATATATATAATATGTAGGAGTCTAGGTGCCAGGCTCCTTGTACTCCAATCATTAGAGTACTACATTCCTAAACGTTCATGGGGTTTCCCTTTCAAGGCTTCTCACAGCTCTTCCTGCAGAAAGACAAGATTTTGAGACGCGGAGGGGTCAAGGACTTCAGATTCAGCCTCTGGGATTTAGGGCTCGGGCTTGTTTAGGGCATGTGGTTTGGCTCAAGAGGTTTTCGTTTGGTCCATGGCTTTGGGAAAAGGTTTTTACGTTGCTTGCACGCAAAGAACTCATCTGGGTCTTAGTGGGTAGTTCTCTACATCAATGGTCGCTCCTGGGGTGCCTTACATATAAGAAGTCGCATGCCGCCGACATCTTGGTTCGAGTTGCGCAGTGCTTGCTATTTAGGATTCAGCGGGTCAGCCCTTAACCCTTAATCTTGAAACTCTGACCCCAAACGTGGGATGGTCCCCCTTATACCAACAGTCCTTGTTAGGACCAGGATCCAGACCCCCCATCCCGCAACCGCCGAATCCGTCGAAAAAGAACACGAACGAGGGAAAAAAAGTCTCCAACCGAGGCTCCAATTAAGCCTTAAGCAGGAGAAAACAAACAACCACCCATAAACCAACAAACCAAGGCAAGCCACCAAACTCCAAAAACACGAAGTCCCTGCAAATTACTAGGGTCCAAAAAAACTATTAACATAACAAGGGTTCTACAAACATGGTTTTCCAGAATCCCCCTGAAAGTGGCCCTGTTACCGCAATAGCAGGACCCTCATGTTTGTGTGGTTTTTGGGGCCCCTAAATTACCGTCCTCACACAAACTGTAGCAGCACCTTCTCACTGTGGGACAGCTCCTGCAGCCTTCGGAAAGCCTGAATTCTCAGTTGAGGGCGGAGGTTTGGGCCTTAAAGCTTCAGTGGTTTCGGGTTTACGCAATGCCCACAGCCGCAGGGGCACAACCCCCCCCCCCCCCCCCCCGGCGCAACTAGTCATTCATTCTCATGGAATTCCGTCAGACCGAATACACACTAACCTGAACACGTTGCACTATCAGGAAGCACAGGAGAGATCAGCGCACTCTCTGTCATTGCGTTGACGCGGGGCGTCCACTTGGAGGCACTGACCAAACTTCAGTGGAACTGCATGAATGCAATGCAAGCTTTCATGATCAGGGCACGGCCTCTGCGCGCGCAACATGGGCCTGTCATGACGGGAAGGTCTTAGAGGACTTGGCATCATCAAAAGTCGGAGTAGCCTCTTCTCACCAGACTTTACGAAACTAAAAACGCTGCTAGGGTTCAGGGACCCCGAAAAAACCCTAAACCCTGTCGTGTACGGTTTGGCCAGTGCAGTCAGAACTGCCCAAGCCAGAGCGCGGTTCAAGTAGGATTCTGTGCCCCTTTCACGTGGTGCCTATGATCAGAATCTTACACCAAAACCAATTCAATACCGAAACTCTGCCCCTAAACCCCGAAGGTGTGCAAAGCAAAGCAGGGCCTCTTTCTTTGCTTCTCTGTGCCTGCACACATCTTGTGCTTCAAACCGTAAGCCCAGGATTCTCCCGCGCAGTGATGCTCCATCTGTGCCATGAGCATCCCAAGTACCCTGAACCCTAAACCCTATAAACTAAACCCTGAAACCCTGAACCCTAAACCCTAAACCCGAAACCCTAGACCCTAAACCCCAAACCCAAACCCCAAACCCGAACCAGCAATCCGAAAGACCCAGTCGCGCCTCCTCCAGGCGATCTCTAAGGCAGCTTGCGTGAGCCTGGCCCACCCAGGACGCGCTTGGGGCTCAGTTTTCTTAAGAGAGTTCAGGTTATTTGGGGTGGTGTGGGAGGGGTTCTCTAAGTTGGGTTTAGGATTTAGGGTTTAGGGGTTCTAGTGTAAAAGTGGCGCTTTATATTGGGACCCAAGAAAGCCACAGTTTCGAGAACTGCCCAGTCGGGGTTTCGGGATTAGCAGTGGACAGATTCCGGTTCTTTTGATAGGGTCTATTGGGAGGGTTTAGGGTTTAGGGTTTAGGGTTTTTAGGGTTTTAGGGTTTAGGGTTTAGGGTTTATGGTTTTAGGGTTTAGGGTTTAGGGTTTAGGGTTGCCGACTACACTCTTGGGAAGTCCTACAGACAGACACGAAGAACCAAACATTGGGTCCCCCACGCGTCGTGCATCTTCGTGGTTTTGGAGTTTAGGGGGAGCTTCAGAGGGCGGCAGAGTTAAGATTTCTTCCTCCCCCGGCCCACGCAGGCACGCGCTCCCAGCCCATCCCCCAAACTCCCAACACCCCAACAACACCCTGAAGCGCAAAGAGCCCCACACCCCAAACCTGATCAGATCCGTCAACCCTTGATCCTCAAAACCCCACCCTTCATCCCCACTGAAGCTCCGAAAGCTCAACTCCCTTGACTCCCACCGCCCTGCTGAGCTGAACCTCCATCCTCTCCAAGCGGAGTGTAGAGCTGGAGCTATCCGGGTGAAGGCGTGTAGGATGTGTGGCTCAGGGTTTAGGGCTTGGGGTTTCGGTCTGAGAATCTCCCAAAAGCCTCAACAAGTTTCACAGGCTGAGCCTTCACAAGCTTTGTGGAGCTCTTCAAAACTTCGTGGGTTTTGCGACTTGGGCATCTAGGGCCTGAATGCAGGGCCTGGGGTCTCTAGGAAAGCCGCTACAAGCTCCCGAAGACCTAAACCCTAAACCCCAAACCCTAAACCCTAACCCTAAACCCTCCCTAAACCCAAACCCAAAACCTTACAGGTGAAAGCCTCAACCTTGGCAGATGGGTCAGTATTCACCCAAGAATAGGGGGTAGGGGGTACCCCTCCAACCCGCCTCCCCCCCCCCCCCCCCCCCCCAAAAAAAAAAAGAAAAACTAAACAACACATGCAATCCATAACATGGGACACCCCAAAAAGGGTTTCTACCCTATTTTCGGAAGCCCTCAATACCCCAAACCCTGAACCCCAAACCCCTAAACCCCTTCACCCCCAAACACCTAAACCCTAAACCCTAAACCCCAAACACCTAAACCCTAAACCCTAAACCCTATGTTTCCGGAACCCCGGCAGCTGAACCTGGGCTCCTGACTCGGCGGAGGAGCGGTTCCGGTCTCCCAGCTGCTCCATGAGCTGCCTCTGGTTAAGGGTGTAAGGTTGCCTTAAACCCTAAACCCTAAACCCCTAAACCCCTAAACCCCTAACCCCCTAACCCCCCCCAAAACCCTCTTCTGCTTAACAAAGGAGACAATCAGAACAAAGGCCCAGGCTGCAGCTGCTCTTCAAGGCGTTCCACTTCCGCACCGAGCCGGGCAGCCTCAACCGCGGCCTGCGCTAGGGTTTAGTTTAGGATTCAGGGTTCAGGGTTTATAGGGCTTGAGGATGTTTGGGGTTCAGGGTTTGGGGCTTAAAGGGTTTAGGATTTAGGGGTTTGGGGTTCGGGGATTTAGGGTTTAGGGTTTGGGGATTTAGGGTTTTTGGGGCTGTAGGGTTTCGGAGGTTGAGGGGTCTTGGGGTTTTGAAGTTGTAGGGGATAGGGCTTTCTAGGGGGCAGGGCGACTCCGCGGTGGGGCCGTTAGGGCTTTCATAGTAGTTCTGGGGGGTTTTTCTTGCTTTACAGGTGGTAGGGCTTAGGGTTGTCCTAGGACCCAGGACTTCTGAAGGGTTATCAATGTAGAGCTTTTGGGGTTTAGAGCTTGGTGGGGTGTATGGGGGCCGGAGGGAAGGAGAGGGGGGAGCCGGAGTTTGGAGGTAGGGTTGGAGGTTGTTGGCATCTCAACCGGACCCTGAATTCCTGATCCCTAAGCCCTGCCAGTCTACGGGATGGGCACCCTGAACCAGTTTCGCAGTATTCTTCTGTGGGTTGCGGTCAAGAGGATCTCACTTAGGAGTTGGGATGTTCCCCCTTATACTGACAGTCCTGAATGGGGATTCCAGTACCCTCTGTTATTCTTCCAGCACCACCCTGAGCCCCAAATCCCCACACCCCCTGAACCCAAGGCCCGATGGACATGGGCTTGTCCCGAATATTGTCATCGTTTGTTTTCTACTCCTCATCGTTTTACAGCGTTTGCACACAAAACACAATGTCTTTGGCTAAAATTCTTATCGTTTTACAGTGATTGCGTACGACAAGGTCATGCTTCTGGGTACATGGCTGGCTTGCGTTCCAAAGCCTAGGTGGCTTCAACATCGAACCTACAGCCGTGGGTTTGAAGGGTTAACGGGTTTATTTAGAGTCGAGCCCCCAAACCTGAACAACCCATCGGCCCTCAGAGCCAGAGACCCCGAAATGAGGTTTCTGAGGGGGGTTCACCCAGACAGTAAAAACCCTGCAAAATGTTATCGTTGTTTTTTACTCCTTATCGTTTTACAAGCTAAACGCTACTCAGGCGCACTCCTTTCTAAACCGCAAGCCGCGGGGTCATTTTACAACCCGTCCTTACCCTAAACCCTAAACCCTAGGTCGGGCCTTTTTGTCGGCCCGCTGCTGCAGCTCGGCCCGGGCGGCCTACAAGCAAGAATTTGACCGCCAAACGGGGGATCGTGACCTACTAATTGCTTAAGAACCCCGAAAAAACACAAAAATGAAAACGTTCTTCCTCATTAAGGACAAATATAGGGATTATTATTTGTTATTCTTTTCGGGGTAGCAAATAATAGTGACTGGGATAACTTCTGTTATCAGTGATTCTAGCCTCATGCTGAGGTACTTACAGCCCTGCTTACGTAGTCGTGGCTAAACCTTAAACCCTAAACCCCAAAACCCGCTTACGTAGTCAGGGCGTAGTCCTGAACCTTCACACCTAGGTCTTGGCCCCTGGGGCGAAGAATCTGTGGAAGGTTTGAGGTTGGACGTTTTCTACTACGCCGAGGTGGCCTCAACGGAAGTGGTTCTACACACTCTCACTCTCACTCTCACCTCTCACCTCTCACCTCTCACCTCTCACCTCTCACCTCTCACCTCTCACCTCTCACCTCTCACCTCTCACCTCTCACCTCTCACCTCTCACCTCTCACCTCTCACCTCTCACCTCTCACCTCTCACTCTCACTCTCTCAGTCTCACTCTCACTCTCTCACTCTCACTCTCTCTGTCTCTCTCTCTTTCTTTCTTTCTAGGGGCTTGGGGTCAGCGCCCCGGGCATCTTTGCCCGCCCCTGTTTCGGGGTGGTTGCGGTTGGAGTCTGGTGCCCGGGTGTCCTCTGCCGACTGTTACCCCCCCCCCCCTCTCTGTTATGGCCCTTATGTCGGCAGCGTGGTTCCCCGGCCCCCGACCTGACGTGAAACCTGCAGTCAACGACCCCTGCTATGTCCCCCTAACCCTCAACCTCAAGTACGAAGTACGAAGAACGAACCAAGCCTCTGAACGCCCCCTCCCCACAGGGTTCCTCCTTGACTGCTGTAAAGGTGAGACGACGGGGTCGTGAGGGCAATTCGGGCTCAGGTACTTCACAGACACACCCCCTTAAGGCGTAGCAACAAGAACAGTGCCCCCGTCTAGGTCAAATCTACTCGAGCCCCGCATGCTCTCGTCTACGTCTGTGCTCATCCGGCAGACTCAGTAGCTCTTGTCCTGCTGGTAGCCCCCCAGCCCGTCTTCTGCTGGGCGTCCCACCGCTGCGTGCCACTCGTCTTCGGAAAGGTGGCCCCCCACTTCTTGATCTTCGGGTTCTTTGCCCCCATCCCAGGCGTCTTCTTTGCTTCGACCGTCTTCTCGCTGCTGCCTCCCCTCTCTGCGCCTCCCCCCTCCTGCGGACTGGCCCTTCGAACTGGGCCGGTGTCAGCGTGGAGCTCAGCGGTGGTGGTGGGCTCCACGGGACGGTGGCTTGGGTGCCTGGCCCCCCCGCCCCCGTTGTGTTCGGCAGTGCATTGCCGTGCCCCCCTTCCACCCCTCCATCCAGGTCGCAGATCTCCGTCTCAGTGTCCTTGCCATTGTCACGATCATGTAGTTCTTCTTCGGGTGGCGGCAGCTCGCGATGTTCTTCCGCGCCCCCCCCTCCCCTGCCCCTGCCGCCTCCAACTGCCCCCCTCCCTGGCCCTTCTGTGTGGTGTTCGGGTGGTGGTGGTGGTGGTGGGTGCGCCCCCTCCCCGCTGTCGCCAGGCGTGTCTTCGATCGCCAGGAGTTCTTCCCCCCATAATTAGGTCGGCGCTCCACTCATCCAGGGCCCCGAGTGCCGCTTGCACTTGTTGTCTGACCTCCCCGCCGGTGAAGGGCAGCAGGTGTCGGAGAATGCCTCTCGCTCGCATTGCTGGGTGTCCCCCCGTTTGCTGTCTCTCTCTCTCTCTCTCTCGCTCTCTCTCTCTCTCACTCTCTCTCTCTCTCTCGTCTTCTTCTTCTTCTTCTTCTTCTTCTTCTTCTTCTTCTTCTTCTTCTTCTTCTTCTTCTTCTTCTTCTTCTTCTTCTTCTTCTTCTTCTTCTCTTCTTCTTCTTCTTCTTCTTCTTCGCGGCTTGAGGGGAGTGCCCCCCCCCCCCCCCCGTGCTCGAAGCGCGCCCAGAATGCGTCCGAAGTCCGTGTGATACTTTCGCGTGGGGACTGTGAACACTTCCATAACCAACTCTCTCTCTCTCTCTCTCTTAGCTCACTGCGGGGGCATTCAGGCTACTGACCATAACTCTTGCAGAACCACGGAGGCATGTCAGGTAGCGACTCAGACAAGGCTTTAGTTAAGGCTTGGGCGTCTCCAGATCGACCAGAAGACCCAGCCTCCTCCTCACACCTGACGCGCTCCAGCTCCGAGCGTGCCTGCTTCCGCTCCCCGCGCGCACGGGATTTGTAGATTCGAATCACGGTGGGGATCGGAGCTCAAAAGCCGATGCACTCAACATGTCATTGAGATTTAAAGCTCTTTGGGGGATCTCTAGACTCTAGCACAACATCCTGAGTTTCCCGAGCACCATCATCGAACACCAAACAACTTCAGCAAACCTACTTCAGCCGTTGAAGCCGAATCTCCAGCATAGTCAGTGCAACCACGAATCACTCGCACCCCAGCCCACTCGCCGCACAGAGTCAACCCCTCAGCTCCTACAGTGCACACCGGAAAGTTTGTCCGAAACTGGTCCTAAACCCTTTAAACATCAAACCCAGAAACCTTTAATCCAAAACCCTGAAACCCAATGCAACCCCCCCCCCCCCGTTTGGCATCCCCTCCCTCCCCACGATCCCTTCCCAAGCACGGCAGCCGCGCAGACGACTGTCCAGCCCGTGCGGCTTGAAGGTCAGATTCCAGGCGCTGAACGATGGTCTTCTCCTCGGTCTCTGGATTAGTATGATATTATTGTATTTTCATGTCTTATTGTATATATACTGAAATATTCTTATCATACTATGGTTGTGAGATGTTTAGATTCTGGTGATGATATTAGTAAGTCTGCATATTGTCAGGGATTAGGTGGCTTGGAGTCTTAGAGTTTGGGCTTGTTGTTCGGGCCTTGGGTTTTCGGGTCCGTGGCTTTGAGAATGCCGCAGGCCCCTCATGCGAACGAATTTCCGAGGTCAGACTCGAAACTGCTCGGGCCCGAATTCAACCTTAAACTCCCCAAGCAAAAAACATCCCTCAGTCCCTAAACCCTAAACTTCCTGAACCCTCAGTTTGCTTCCTAGTTGTCCAGTACCTAGGGGAACTAAAGGTTAACCTTTGGGATGATAAGGGGATTATATCACCCCAAAAAGGTTAAACGTTACCTACTCCCAAACCCCAAACCCCAAACCCCAAACCCCAAACCCCAAACCCCAAACCCCAAACCCCAAACCCTAAACCCTAAACCCTAAACCCTAAACCTTGCTGAACCCTCAGATTGCTTTGGGTGCTCTGAAGGCTTCGGGTAGCAAACGCCGGGGCCGAGGCCATGAGCAGCGCAGCCTGCGCCTGGCGCTGCTTTTAAGGGTTGAGGGTTGAGGGTTGAGGGTTTAGGGTTTAGGGTTTAGGGTTTAGGGTTTGGTTTTGGAGTTGGGAGCTGGGAGGCTGTTAGGGGTCTAGGTTTTGGGCTGGAGGGTCTTGGGGTTTAGGGTTAGGGTTTTGGGTTTATGGGAGTTTTAGGGTTTTAGGATTCAGGGTTTTAAAAATCTAGGGTTTTAGGGTTGAGGCTTTGTAGGGGTTTGGGCTTCAACAGGCTTCGGGGATTAGGGTGCCTGAGTCCCGAAGTGGGCAGAAGACCTCATCGTCTTTGGGGTGTTGGCCCTTACAACCCACTTAAGAACTTCCCTGAACCCCCAGAAATGATAGGATATCCAGGATTGCCAAGGCTTCAGAACCCCTGAGGCCCTCAACCACAACTATGAGACCTCAACTCACCCCCCAATCATCAAAGACCCTGCCAGTGTTCGGCCCCACATTGAGACCTTTCACATCCCTAAACCCTACTCCCTAAACCCTAATCCCTTGAACCCTAAACCCTTAAACCCTAAACCCTAACCGCTAAATCCCAACCTTTAAACCCTAAACCCTAAAATCCTAAACCTCAATGGAAGCCCCAAGTTAAGACCTCTCGACCCCCCTGAATGCTGTCCTTTTCTTAGCTGCTGAGTTCAGAAGCCCCAAAAAAGTGTACACTCTCAGTTCTATACGGGGGGTTATAGTATCCCCAAAAAGTGTAAAGTGTACTCACTCAGCTACTAGGTTTGCGAGCTGAGGGGCGGTGTCGGCACGCGACTGCTGCTGCGCGACCTCGAGTGTTGGGCGGGAGGTGGAGGACATGGGCTTTAGGGTCGGTTTAGGGTTTAGGGTTTAGGGTTTAGGGTTTAGGGTTTAGGGTTTAGGGTTTAGGGTTTAGGGTTTAGGGTTTAGGGTTTAGGGTTTAGGGTTTAGGGTTTGCTGTATTAGGGCGTAGATGCTGTGGAGGTTAGGTTTTGGCACAACATGAGGCGCGAAGAGCAGCTCTGGCCCGATGGCGGAGGGCCATCTCACACCTTTCTCCCACCCCACGCCGTCCGATGCGGCAAAGCCACCCAAACCTATGCCTTCTAGGGCTTAGGCCTAAACTCAAGTCAATTGCTTACTTACAACAAAACTGCCTTCCTTCCGTCACGAATGGTCGCCAGGCCAGGTTTCCTATTTTCGGAGCCCCCGAAGATGTGGGCGATGGAAGCTGCCCTTTGCAGCTCCCAGCCTCGGCCCGTGGGGGCAGTTGCTTGGGGCAGCTGCTCTTTGGGCTTTTGAAGCTTCGGGTTTAGGGTTTAGGGTTTAGGGTTCAGGGTTCAGGGTTTAGGGTTCAGGGTTTAGGGCTACATGGAACTACCTCTCACTGGCTGCACTGCCACACCTAGCAGAGTCCGTCACCTGTTCGTTGAGCTGCTCTTCCCGGCGCTGCGCAGCATGCAGGGCCACCTCTGAGGGTTTAGGGTTTAGGGTTTAGTGGTTCAAGGGTTTACTCCTATTTGCTTAAGAACCCCCACAAAATGACAAATAATAGTCCCTATAGTACCCTTATGAGGAAGAATATTTGTGTTTTTGGGGGGGTTCTTCAGCAATTGGTAGTTTAGAGCCTTGGGACTTAGGGTTTAGGATAGGGGCTCAGGGTTTTTTTGGGTTCTGGGTTGAGGGTTAGGGTTTGAGGCCGCATGCCAGCCGTAATTATGAAGGGTTAATAAACATGAGATCTGCACATAGTCTGCACTTTTGCGTCTACCCTTTGCGCTCTTGATGCTGCAATGTGAGACGACTGAGTCAAACAGGGGCGTTCGCGCCAGGCGACAAACCACTATTTGGGGGGGGATACCATGACTGACCGTGGGCATCGTCGAGTCGTCGAGTTCCGTTCATCACCAAGTGAAACCAATCAATCAAAGCGGACAGAAACATACCCTACCACACGAGAAGCTCCACGAACCCCACCTCCGCACTTCCGAAAAAAGTAGCTGCTGGCACTGGAAGGCAGGCCCCAGAGCAAGTGACCCCAACGTCACAAGTCCTCAAAAACCATCAACCTCCTGCCCTTTAAAATTAGGAGAGCCTCTACCCTAAACCCTAAACCCTAAACCCTAAACCCTAAACCCTAAACCCTAAACCCTAAACCCTAAACCCTCTACACTTAGGCTCTGAAGAATCCAACCCACGCCGCAGCCCTATGTAAACCATTGTAAAGACCAAGGGTTTCGAACCACTTCGACCACGCCTCCCGCTCGGATGCCAAGGACTCTGCACGAGCAAGCTCCTTCAGCTTCGGCTCCGTGGAGTTTAGGGTTTAGGGTTTAGGGTTTGGGGTTTGGGGTTTAGGGTTTAGGGTTTAGGGTTTAGGGTTTAGGGTTTAGGGTTTAGGGTTTGGGGTTTAGGGTTTAGGGTTTAGGGTTTAGGGTTTAGGGTTTAGGGTTTAGGGTTTAGGGTTTAGGGTTTAGGAGGTTCATGGTTAGTTATAGGTAGGGTGAGAAGTACCTGGGGCTTTGGGCTCAACATGTCGCTGGAGGGTTCCGGGCTGTCCCGCCGAGTGCTACTGATGCTCCGGGCTGTTGCGGCTGATGCTCGTGATGCGCGGGCGGGCTGGGGTGACAAGTCGCCGCCGTCGCGGCTGATGCTCATGATGCTGGGGCTTTGGGCTCAACATGTCGCTGGAGGGTTCCGGGCTGTCCCGCCGAATGCTACTGATGCTCCGGGCTGTTGCGGCTGATGCTCGTGATGCGCGGGCGGGCTGGGGTGACAAGTCGCCGCCGTCGCGGCTGATGCTCATGATGCTGGGGCTTTGGGCTCAACATATCGCTGGAGGGTTCCGGGCTGTCCCGCCGAGTGCTACTGATGCTCCGGGCTGTTGCGGCTGATGCTCGTGATGCGCGAGCGGGCTGGGGTGACAAGTCGCCGCCGTCGCGGCTGATGCTCATGATGCTGGGGCTTTGGGCTCAACAAGGGTTCCGGGTTGTCCCGCCGAATGCTACTGATGCTCCGGGCTGTTGCGGCTGATGCTCGTGATGGCGGGCGGGCTGGGGTGACAAGTCGCCGCCGTCGCGGCTGATGCTCATGATGCTGGGGCTTTGGGCTCAACATGTCGCTGGAGGGTTCCGGGCTGTCCCGCCGAATGCTACTGATGCTCCGGGCTGTTGCGGCTGATGCTCGTGATGCGCGGGCGGGCTGGGGTGACAAGTCGCCGCCGTCGCGGCTGATGCTCATGATGCTGGGGCTTTGGGCTCAACATGTCGCTGGAGGGTTCCGGGCTGTCCCGCCGAATGCTACTGATGCTCCGGGCTGTTGCGGCTGATGCTCGTGATGCGCGGACGGGCTGGGGTGACAAGTCGCGGCCGTCGCGGCTGATGCTCATGATGCTGGGGCTTTGGGCTCAACATGTCGCTGGAGGGTTCCGGGCTGTCCCGCCGAATGCTACTGATGCTCCGGGCTGTTGCAGCTGATGCTCGTGATGCGCTCGCGGGCTGGGGTGACAAGTCGCCACCGTCGCGGCTGATGCTCATGATGCTGGGGCTTGGGCTCAACATGTCGCTGGAGGGTTCCGGGCTGTCCCGCCGGATGCTACTGATGCTCCGGGCTGTCGCGGCTGATGCTCGTGATGCTAGTTTAGGCTTAAAGTTAAAGGCATGTTGGTTTAGGGCTTGGGGCTCACGAGGGTCTCCTCCCGAAGTTGCGCATTCACGCTCTTCTCCTTCTCTGCCTGCAAGAGGGGTCCTACTGTTCAACCCTGTTTAGCCCTCGAACTGCCCACCCTCCTTAACAAACCCTACGCCGCAGTTCCCACCAGAATCTTGCGTAACCCAAGACCCACCCCTAGCCCCAGGCTTAGATTCCAGAACGTCCCTCGCCAAGTCGTCTGGTATCCCCAACCCCCCAAAACACGACCCGGATGGGGAGCATCGCACGATGCTAGTTGGGGATCCGCTGCCTCTTGGGCACCAGTACGGCCCATGCAATGGGTTAAGGGTCAGGATGGCCCGGACCCACCATTCAGGAGCCAAGTACTATCGGGCCTTTAATTTATTGATGGCTTAGAACCCGGTTTTGGGGGTTCAGATAGTATAGTTGTCTAGGAACCATAAGAGGATCCTACTAGCCATTGTTCCGACCTTTAGAGTATGAGAGAGGGAGGGGATGGCCTGCTGCACAGCAAGACCCGAAAAAACATCCACGTTCCCCTGGTGGCGCCAGGCCTCCTTCTGCAGTTGCTCCAGCTTTGCCTGTCCACTTCGCGAACGCTTCGGGTCTTTGCCCTTGGATTAACCCTAAACCCTAAACCCTAAACCCTAAACCCTTACGGTCTGTCTCAGGAGTTTAGGATTAACAGCCTTTCGAGCTGGCTGAACCTGAAGGATGCTGTGAGCCGTTGCCTTGGTAGACTGCTAACTTTTTAAAAACGATGGGCGCCAGAACCTTTGCTCCCGGGGACTAGTCTTAGGGCTTAGGGTTTAAGATTCAAGCGGCTTGCCCTGCCTCTAAGTCGCAGACACGCGTCTGCAGCGCCCGCGCCTGCGGTGGCAAAACGCTGTGGAGAAGCTGCCCACAAGATTGCGTCGCTTGGGCAGTTCCCTTCAGGTGGCGTTCCCAGAAGTACCGAAACATAATTAAAAATCCCTATATAATTGTTTAGACAACCACTCACACGTTTCCGAGTGCAGGCGGAAGGACTCCATGCAATGCTAAGAGATAACTCCGGAAGAAACACGCGAGCAGTCGTTACTTAAGAAACTGCGAGATTCTGGGCAGAGAGCGTTTGCGCGCAATGTTTTCGGCTGAGCCCGCAGGCAGTCATCCGCTACTTGCAGGATCACCTCCCCTTGTGACACACTGCGGCATGGTTTCCTCGCATGCCGGAGGCGCTGACAAGCCCTGGTAGGTTGAAAGGCCCTGGGGTTTTTGCCGCAGCCGCAGAATTCACTGGGCCATCGTCTGGACCTCCTTAAGGGCTCCCCAATGGCAGCTTGCCAAGAACCCTACTATTTCCAGATCGGTACGAGCACCACAGGCATGGTGGGGGGGGAAGGGGGGCGGGAGGGTGCGTCCTTCGTCCCCCCCCGTGCTCTGAAAAGCTGCAACTCTCATCAAGGCCGCCGTGCCGAAGCGGTATGCTCGTCCCGCAAACCTACAGCACCGCCCTGTGCTCCAATTTCTGCGTAACATTGGCGCAGGGGGCGGGGGGGGTGGGGGGGGGGAGGGCGATCGCAATGGTGTGGCTCTGCGGGATCTCTATTGTAGGGTTTGAGGTTTCAGGGCGTGTAGCCAGAGCTTAGGGTACCAACAAGCACATGAAAAGAAATCGTATACTCTGAACTTTAAGCCCCATTGCTCAAAGGCCTTCGAATGCAGCGTTTAGGTCTTTGCGGTGCGCGGTTAGAGAGCCCCAACCCTGAAACCTTAAACCCCAAAGCTTACAGGGGTAGGCAAGGGGGACGTACCTGCACGACGCTCTAGCTACCGGCTCGCCGCTGAGATTTTGAGGAGATGGAGGTTGGAACCCAAATTAGGTCATTTTTGCCATGCGCGGGTGCCGCACGGTTGCCAGAAGAGCTTTGGCCTCTCAGCCCGATACTATATGCACAAAAAACTACAGACACCTCTCGTTCTTGGAGGTTCACGGGTCGTTATACGTAGGGTTCTATGTACCCCAAGTGGGGTTATAAGCATAACTTCCATACTTATCACCCTACATCTAACTACCCAATGAACCTCCAAGCTGGCCTAGGCCACATCGTTCTTTGGGTTCCACCTCCCTTCTTTGGGGGGCACGCCCCGCGTTGGAAACGTTCGTAACATTCGTGAGTCTCCCAGGCAGCTCAGGGGCCACCACCTAACAGGAAGCTGGTTTAGGGTTTAGGGTTTAGGGTTTAGGGTTTAGGGTTTAGGGTTTAGGGTTTAGGGTTTGGGGTTAACGGTCTAGTGTCCGAGGCAGCAACCGGTAGGTGGTGTTGGTTGATTCGGTACCCCAACCTTGAAGGAAGTTGCGATAATGGAGAATCAATGAGAGCCAATGGCATGACCACTGGGAGGTCACTTCCCAGCATGACCATCCGGCCCCCCTTTCAATCATGATAGGCATGAAATCATGCTTGACTACTCCCTGTAATATATATATATATACTTATATATATATATATATACTTATATATATATACTTATATATACTCATAAAAATATAAGCATCATAATCTCAGAATATCATCAGATCATCTCTTCCAGTCAGGTTGTGGCGCGGCTGCTGCGACCGCTCTCACTGCTCATCTCCATCCGCCCTGCCACGCTTCGTGGGATGTGGATTGGGATGTTCCGCCTTTGACTAGCAATCCTTAAGTGGGATTTAAAAAAAAAACTCTGATCCCTGTTAGGGACAGTTAGTAGAAGGGGGTACATCCCAACTCAGGCATCTCAAGCCAGGCAGCTTAGAGCGTTCGAAATCCCTGCGGGAGCTGGGCCTCCAAAACTGGGGACCTGCAACAACCCCCCCTCGAACCCCGACGGCCCCGCAACGCCTAGAGACCCCGAAGCCTGAAAAATCCGAGGTCCGACATCAAAAAGTCCTCAAGCCAGCTTCGGGCTCAGGAGTTCAGGGGTTCAGGGGTTCAGGGATTCAGGGTTCGGGGGTTCAGGGGTTCAGGGGTTCAGGAGTTCAGGGGTTCAGGGGTTCAGGGGTTCAGGCGTTCAGGGGTTCGAGGTTCAGGGGTGTTCAGTTGCGGAGGGTCTGGGGCCTTCGCCACCCGCCCGGCACGACCCGAGCCAACGGCCAAGGCCTTGAGGTCCCGCGGGACCTGCAGCAGGGTCGTACGTATATTACTACTACGATTGTACATATTTTTCCCATTTATAGGTGATCAACTATATACATATTATATTTAACTGCGATGTTGTTGTTTGTGGTACTCTGCGATTCTATATGCTTATCATCTTTAAACGATTGTATTATTCATTATCTGCGAGTTGTATTCTTATGGTAACATTCCGTAAACTACTCTGATAATTTCTTATTATATTTAAGTATCTATATGGCAGTACTTTATTCTTACATTACTACCTTCATATATATATATATATATATACATATATAGATATATAAATATATTTTTTGCGCTTCTTGTATAGTATAGAACTAGATTAGTCTGCAACTATATTTATCCCTATATCCCTATATTGCAATATTCTCATAGTATTCTAATATTTTACTTTCTGTAGTATTCTAGTACTATATATTACTCTGCCTCTGGATTACTATGACGTTGTATTCTTCTTTGTCATATTGTTATGTTACTATATGTCTTATTACTATGCTATCATAAAATCATATCATTACACTAGAATATTACTATATGATTATGTGACCGAATATGTCAGCATACTACATTATTATGTTATTGTGCTTACACTAGTATATTCGTATATTCATATATTCGTATACTAGTATGTTAGTATATCAGTATATTCGTATATATAGTCTATTAGTATATATAGTCTATTAGTAGATTTGTATATTAGTATATTGTATATTAGTATATTAGTATATGTGAGCTGACATGAGTGCATATGCATCTTCTGCTCTGTGATGCATTAGGACTCGGCAGACCACCTTGTAGTTTTCCTTTGCATGTAGAGTTTTGCAATTCGTAACAATGCCAATATTTTGGCTCAAGTACCGAGCTTGTGCCTTTGAGCACAGTAGAGTCGTACAGTAGCTCCTAGGTTGCTGTGCGGTCCGACCGGACGCACTCAGGCGTAGCTGCACAAGTGCTTGGACTCGCGAAGTCGTAAAACAGCGTGACCGGGCTGTGATTGCATTGGCTTAGTGCAAGTCCAGTGCTGGTCGACTTCACAATTGGGGGCTGTTCTGGGAAAGTACAGCTCTTGTGCCTACGGCCCGAGTGGGCAAGCATTGCTTTGCTTGTCTGTCGCGGTCCGTGACCTGGACGCGTGGACTGTGTGCCACGCTTGCGGCCTGTTAACCAAGGCGCGGCGCTTCGCGTGCCACGCCTGCGGCCTGCTTACCAAGGCGCGGCTTTTCGCCTTGTGTTGCGGCAATGTCCGCAGAGGTTGCAGGTCAGGCTGAGGGCGTCACCCTCCTCGAAGCTATCGAGGGTGGAGACGTTCCCTATCCCGAGCGGATGAGCTACGTCGCTTGGCTTAAGTGGCGTAGGGAGACTGGCAGCCGTCCATTGTCCAAGCGGGATGGGGTCAGCACTACGCCAGAGCAAGAGGCGGCTCTCTGGCGGAAAGTCATGAAGTTCCTCCATGACGCCGAAGAGGAGGACGAGGATGAAGAGGAAGAAGAAGAGGACTCCGAGCTAGTCCCTGAGGCCTCGGGCGCTGGAGGCGACAGTCCGCCGCGGGTGGACGTCAGCGCCGCGGCTAGGGAGCTGGCCATGGTCCCTACCGGTGCTGCCTATGTCCCTGCTACGGCACCAGGGTCCCGCCCGGCGGGACCGTCCGGTCCGCCGTCGACAGCAGGTTCAGTGCCAGGCACCGCAGAGGGCTTGCAGGCGGAGCTGCGCGCGATTTTCCGTCCAGACCAAGAACCGGTCGCGGACTACTTGACGCGCGTTTCGCGGATTGTCCTCGCGCTGAAAGCGCATGGAGTCACGGTGAGCTCCCGTGACCTTGACGCCTTAAGCACCAAAGCCACCCTCCTTGCGGATGAGTTCTCCAAGATAGGCGGGGACTGGCATCCGACAAAGATGGTCCGTCGGCTGCGGACCAGATTCTCGGTCGCGGCTTTGCGCGGTGGCGAGGACCCCGAAGACGCAGAGGAGATTCAGCGTGAAATCCAATGCATCGGGGAGCTTATCCTCGCGTTAGGGGGAAAAGAAAGCTCGAGCCAAGAGAAGGTTTGGAGCTCCCCGTCCGATGTGCCAGTTGAAGCCGTGGGGCCGCGTTCCCCAGGGCTCCCACAGCCTGCGACTGCAAGTGGGTTGGGGGTAGGATTGGACCGTGGAGGTTTGCACACTGCTGAGGTTGCAGGTGGTCCTTCCGCGGCCCGTGTCCTGGGCGCGACGGACGGCGATTCCCCTTTGCGCGCGAAGCTTGCTGCGCTAGAGATGGAGATAGAAGCCCTGAAGCGAGGTTCAGACGGCGGAGGTTCGCAGACCGGGTCCCAACACCCGGCGGGCGATCTCGCCGCCGCACTCGCCGCCCAAACTGAGGCGCTGAAAGAAGCGTTAGCGCAGAGGGGCGGGCAAAGCTCCATAACTACGGTCAAAACTGACCTCACGTGGCCGACGCTGACCGACGACAAGTCGGACGCGCGAGACGTTGTCCTGTTCTACGAGGAGTTCGAGGACGTCTGCGCGCTGGCCAACAACTGTCGCGGTATGAGTGCGCGCGAAAAGCTGTTAGCGCTACGCGGGCGCTGCCGCGGCTCGCGCATGAAGACGTACACGAACGCGTACCGCGCAGCGTGGAAGTCGGGAGAGGTTCTCTCAGATCCACAGGCGGTGTATGACCGCATCAAGAACAAGCACTTGATGTTCGGGGAATCGCGGGAGGAAAGAGAAGTCCGCGTGGATGGTGAGCATGCCTCTCTCGCTAAGGGTAAGCTCACAGGCCACCAATTCGAGCCTTTGTTTGAGGCCTCGATCGCGGACCTTGAGGCAGTAGGTCTCGGGAAGACCCCTCGAGAGTTGTATCTCTCATACCTCCGCAAGATGCCCCCTTATCTCCAAAAGGAGATCCGGAACGACAAACGGTTGTGGCCTGGCGACCCCAAGGATGGCGGGTTGCGAGGACCGCAGACTTGGGAGGAGAGCCACAAGGTCGTTCTGGAGTACGAGCAGAGGGAAGCAGCTCACAGGGCTGTTTCCCACTCTGTGTACGCGGCCACCGGTTCGCAGAGCGCGGACCCGGCGGTCGCGCTGGCTGAGGCTCAGAAGGAGATTAAGAGTCTCAAGGCCGCTGCGAAGGCTGCTGCGAAAGGAGCAGCTGCCGCGGCCAAAGCTGGCGCGGACCAGACGTTTGCTGCTGCGTCGAAGGGAGCTGGCAAAGGAGCGGACAAGAAGATCTGCTTCCACTTTCGCGATCATGGGAATTGCCCGAAAGGGGATGCCTGCCCGTACAGCCACGACAAGGAGCTTCGCAGAAAAGCTCTCGCGGCCAAGAAGGGTGACCAAACCTTTGCCACTGCGAAAGGTAAAGGCAAGGGGAAGGGAGGTGGCAAGGCAAAAGCCAACGCAAAGCCTAAGGCTGCGGCCAAAGGCGCGGCAAAGCCACCAGGCACTGTTTGCCCCTTTTCTCCAAGAATGGGTCGTGCAAGAAAGGAGCCAGCTGCGACATGGTCCACAACCTGACGACCTCAGGAGGGACGCCGGCCTTGCCTGCCAACTGGGCCCCGCCCTCCGGTGCTTCCATGTCTAACCCCTTCGCCGCGTTCAGTGTCCAGATAGGCAGCTCAGGCGTCCAGGCAGGCGTCTTAGGAGCCGCAGGACACGCCGCGGTGCAGCAGCACGCGCTTCCGTTAAGCAAGGGCGGGCGGGACAAGTTCGCCACCTTGGACGATCTGCCGAAGGACTGGTGGAACCTGGCGGACAACGAGCCAGGAGGCTACCAGTACAGGACGGTGGTCCAGGTCCTCGACCGTAAGGTCGAGTGCATGCTTGACGGTTGCGCCGGCGCAAACCACGTGACTGAGGAACTCGTGGTAGGCATGATGAACCGGGCCGCAGAGCTGGGGATCGGCACTGAGGATCCTGGCTTTCCGGTCGTGAGACTTGAGAAGTGGGTCCACCCCGAATACGTGCATGGCATCGCTTCGGGAGCCCCGGTTCCTCTGAAGGGGGCAGCAGTCTTGCGCGTCACGCTGCTGGAAGGCAGGACGGCGGACGACTGTCGCCCCAACACCGAAATTTTCGTGCGATGTAAAATCGCAGCCAGGGGTACGTCCGATTGGCACGGACTTATCCTCGGCGGCAGAGCGCTGGACTGCGCCGGAAGGATGGGCTTGGGATTCAGGCCGGGTCCCGACTTTCACGTCCTCGACACGCTGGGAATCAGGATGCCCAGATGTGAAGATCACAGTAGGACTCGGAAGGACAGGGCCTATGCCTTTGAAGCGCGGTTGTCAAGCCTGGACGACGCGTCATGCACCGAGCCTGGGGGCGGAAGTCGTGAGCTTCTCCGCTATGACGGGGAAGAGCCGCTCGAGCTCTCGCCAGGTGATGGGGTGCTGGTGCCAGTCGTGCGGGAGGCAGGAGTCTCCGCAGAGGGATCCCTGTCCGAGGTTGTGCTTCCGGTTGAGTGTGGAGTTGAGGCTGTGCCAGGTCTCTGGCCCACAGGAGAGGGTAAAGGGTTTGTTTTGCTTGCAGCCCAAGAGTGTGATCACTCTCTCCAGCCGGGCGAGGTTGTTGCGGAAGTGCGTTCCGGCCTCGTCAGCACTGCGGCTTGTGGTTGTGGCGCGATTGAGACGGTGTTCGAGTCAGAGCCGTCTCCGCAGGCATGTGCGGATTGTGGGGTCGCCGTTGCTTCGGTTGACCATGACCCGTGCTTTGCTTGCGGGTCCGCGTCCAGGGCCGCGGCAAGAAGCTTCCAAGGTTGTTCCTCGTGTGCGCGGTCCTTTGGGCGGCTGCGTACCGGCGCCAGGATCGGTGTGCTATCGGTCCTTGCTGCGGTGACTGTTCTCGCTTCGGTGTGGGGCGGGAGCGGCCCGGTTGGGCGCCCTGTTGAGGAGCCTGGAGTGCTTACTTGCTTGGACCACCTTCCAAGCGTCGACAGCTGGTGGGAGGCGCCAGGTGGTTACGCGTCTGTGTGGGGTAGGCGCCCTGCGCAGAAGGACCTTGGGACCGTGGCGGTCGAGAAGGCGCCTTACGAAACGTGCTTGCTTCAGCGCGCAGGTGAGGCGTGGCGTCTCTGGGACACGAGGGATTTGCGTGTGGCGGAAAGCGTTGCGTGCAGCGATGAGGTTCCCGTCACTGAACGCCTCGCGGTCTTTAGGACGCGCAAGGGGCCACGCTGGGCTGGCTGGCGTGAGGGATCGGCCACGGCTGGAAGAGGCGCAAGTGACGCTGTGCGCCCAGCAGACGCGGTAGACACGGCGCGCTGCCCGAGCTATCATATCGTGGAGAGCTGGGATATCGACAAGATGATCGAAGAGCCTCCAACGGACTATTATTATGAGCAGCTCGCGGCAGATATGCGCGCCCGGCACCCTAAGGCGTGCCCGCACCTCCTCGACCACCTCGTTTCCTTAGAGGGTTTCCTAGACAAGTCAATCTTGTTTGGGTTCTCCTTTGGAATCAGCAAGGCCGAAGTTTGTGTCTCCAAAGGTAAGCTCCTAGGACACAACATTGGGCGGGACGGGAGTTCGCCTGACGAAGAGCGTTGTCAGGCGGTGATTGACTTTCCCCCGCTCTGGGAGAAGCTTCACATTCAGCAATTTTTGGGTTGCGCAAATTGGTTGCGCGGCTACCTGCCTGTTGAGTATGGGCACGCAGCCAAGATTTTAGGGCAGTGGCAGAAGCCAGGCGCCGTCTTTCCTGAAGGCGGGCTGGGCTCAGCCGCCACCGAGGGTTGCAAAGCCTTTAAAGCGATTAAGCGCATGATGCAGAACCGCATCAATTTGGCTACCTTCGATGAGGCCTCTGCTGCGGATGGGTCGTGTCCCCTTGAGCAGATCGCGGATGCGTCGGGCATCGCGGTAGGGGGCAGCGTCGTGCAGATGACGCGTGACTTGAGTCAGCTCAAAGTGCTTATGACGCACTCAAAGAGCTTGACCCCCGCGCAGCAGAACTGGCCGCCCTTGATACAGGAGGCGTTTGCCCAGCTCGAGGTAAAGCGGGCGACACGCCGCATGTTTGGCTCTATTCGGACTCTGTGTTGGACAGATCATGCCAACCTTACCCGAGCGCAAACGTCGGACATCGGAATGGATCCGAAACTCGTCCGGTGGGTTGCGGAAATCCTTATGGATGGGTCTGAAATAAGGAGCCTTAGCGGTCGCTCAGCGACGCTGGGTGACAGTTTTAGCCGCAATCCCAAGGATTGGGATGCGCTCCTTGCGGCGAGGACGAAAGACCTCGAGGGCCTTTCGGGCCAACTCCGAGGATTCGACCTGGACCAGTACCTCGGAGAGGGTACTGAGGGCGACGGACCAGTGCCCTGGGCGGTCGGCAACGACGCCGTCCCAGAGCCTGCGGGCCGTGTCCAGGCCGCGGCTGTGCCGATGTGCGTCGTCGCAGCCCTTCCGGCGCGCGTCATGGTTGTCTTTGACTACGCGCGTTGGAAAGAGCAGGACGCAGAGCTGACTGAAATCAGGCGCGTTTTTCAAGCGAGCCTCCCTGGAGTTTCTGTGGCTGTCAGGGGTTGTTGGGGTCCGTTTGAGGATTCCGACGGGCTTGCGTCGCATTTTGATTGCGGGGCCGGCAGGCTCGCAGGGACCAAGAAGATCAAGCGGATCAGGGTCGACTTGCTTACTTCGTGTGCCAAGGTTCTTAGGGAAGCTTCGGGGTTTCGTCCGCAGTTCCTCGTAGGACTAGGGCCAGGCGGGCTTGTCACAGCCGTCCTTAGGTGGCCTTTGGTTGTTGAGCTCACGCTCCAAGCAAGGAACCTGCAGCGCAAGGAAGCCAGGGCTGTAGGAGAGGCTTGGGCAGGCATCAAGGCTATCTGGGCTGTGCGGCCACGCCTTTGGCGCACGCAGCAAGGCCACTTGGAAGTGGCCGAGGCTTGTCCGGAACTCAAGAAGGATTTTCCGGAGCCTCCCCTGCGAGGTTTTGGGATCGTAGGGAAGCAGGCATTGGGGCGGAGGTTCTGCGGTCCTTGAGGCTGGACGCGGTTCGTTCCATTGATGATGCCAGCATTAGAGGGATGCTGGACGAACCGTCACGACCCCTCTGGGACCATGAGGGTCTGTGCATCTGCGGCAAGCGGACCTACCTGTTTTCTCGCTGCCCCGCCTGCATCGAGAAAGAGGCAGTCGATACCTCGGTAGAGATAGCCGAGCGGGAGGAGCCCGAACCTCCGCTTGAGGGCGACCTTGAGGCCCATGAGGTGGGCCTAGAGGTCAACTCCGTCCTTGCAACTTTGGATAGGACAGGAGGTTTAGTTAGGGTTAGGTCCTCAACCATCCAGCAATGGGCGGTAGGGTTTAGGACTACGCCCAAAGATGCTCCAGTTCCCACTGCATATGGCATGCTGAGTGGGAAGGTATGGAAGAAGAGCCATTCCATGAAGCTCAGCCTCGGCTCCCAGCACAAGGATCTTTCCAAGTGGGGCGATGCGAAGCCTTACTGGACCACATGGGTGGTTAGAGAAGACGGTGCTGTGGTGGCGGGGCACAACTGCTCGCCCCTGAATGTGGTTCAGGGCGACATCGTCGTGCATTGGTCGTCAGTGGTGAACTGGCACGGCCACAGACATGTCGTGAATGAGCAGTGTGAAGTGCTCTGGAGGTCTGATGGTAAAGAGGTTGCCTTAGACCCCTCCTTCGGCAAGCTGATAGCCCTTGTGGGTAGGGTTACTCAGGTCATTGGCTGGCGGGCAACCGGAGAAGCTTCGGATCCCCGCAGTTCTACCCGGCAGGCGTCAAGGGTCCTTGCTCAATTCTCTTCGTCCAACGAGGGCGTAGAAGGGCAATTGGACCGCGGGCGCTATCCGTCGCGGGAAGAATGCCAATGAGTGCAAGCTGAAGGGTAGAGTTTTGGCGTTTATGGGTGAAGAGCACAAGGGCCCTGCGGTGGTTCTAGAGCTCGTTAGCCATAGCCCCATCCTGTGCATTTGGGACCATTCCTCAACCAGGGTCAAGGTCGAGTTTAAGGGCGGTGTTCCGTCTTTGAGCCTGATCGCGGAGGAGGACGAAATTCGTCGTGAGCAGCTTGCGGTCGAGGCAAGGGACGCGGCGAACATTTCGGAGTTCCGAGTCACGGGATCCCTTCGTACGGCGTGGTACGAGGGTCAGCGGCGCGATCCCTCATTGGCGGGCTCGATTCGCAAGCCAGAGCCGCCAATGGAGATATCCGGAGACGGGTTGCTTGAGCGCGAGGTGACCCTCAGGACGGGTCAAACCGTCGTTGTTTCAGTGGTTCCCAACGGGGCTGCGGGCGCGAATGGGGTGACCTGGCGCCGCGCTTGCTACAATTCAGTCCACTGTGGAGTCCTTGGGGCCCATAGGTCTGCTGAGGTTACCGTCAAGCTGCTAGAGAGGGCAGTCTGGTGGCCCGACTTAGAGAAAGATGTGCGGACCTGGGTCGCCAAATGTCTCGCTTGCATTAAAGGCCGCTCTCGTGAGGCTCGTGCGGTCAAATGTGGCGCCGAGACATGCTGGCAGGAAGTCAGCGTGGACTGTGAAGGTCCGAACCGAGAGGACAGGGAGGGGCATAGGTACTCGCTTACGTACTTCGATTGCCTCAGTCATGCTGTCCTCCTCGAGCCGATGAGGTCTCTGACTCATGCTGAAGTCAGGAGGGCGTTCGTGCGCTGTGTGCTTCGCAGCAGAACGATCCCGAGCCTCATCAGGTCGGATAGAGGTCCAGAGTTCAAGAATGCGCTCATGGCAGAACTCAGCGCTATGCTTGGGACCGAGTGGCGGTTCAGCGCGCCCTTGAGGCCTTGTGAGTTAGGCGCAAACGAGCGGGTCCACCAAGAAGTTCAAAAGGTGTTGGGGGCGGTCGTCAGGCAAGTCGGCGCCTCCCTTTCCGAAGCTTGGTCGGATTGGCTCGTGGTGGCGGAGTACGTTATAGATAACACTCCGGGACCCCACGGGTATACCCCGAGGGACCTAGAGCGGAGCTGGTCGCTCGCTCTACCACTTGAAAAGGACGTCCTGCGAGACGCCTTGCAGTTCGAACCCATCTCTGATTGGGCTCGCAGTTTAAGCAGTTCTCGGAACTAGCTGCTGCGGTCCGAGAGCACTGGACGCGGTCTTCAGAAGCGCGGGCGAAACTTGCAAATCGCCATAGGCGCACTGTGGACCTTCAGCCAGGAGACCGAGTGGTCTGGAACGCTCCGAGGGCCCGTTCAGAGGGGGCGGGGCGTGTGCCTTGGAAACCGGGTCTGACCGGCCCCTGGCGCGTGTTGGAAGTCAAGGGCCACAGGCTCACCTTGGCGTGTCGATGGAGTCGGGGGGTACTTCTTCCGCCCGGCGCGGCCCGATGGAGGCGCACGCAGAAGACTGCATTCTTGTTCCTGCGGATGCAGATGGCGCGGAATCCCGCGAGCCGGTCGTCTTTGAGGACGATGGAACCGGCGGGGACGGCTCGTCTCGCCCCAGCTTAGGGCAACAGGTTCAAGGCGACGCCAAGCAAGTGGAGTTCACGCTGACCAGGCGCGGGAGGGACTTCGTCCTCCGCCTTGGTGACCGCATTGCCTATCGGGGTGTAGGTGGAGGCCCTAAGGTGTGCAGGTTAGGACGGGTCACGCAGGTAGATGCTGCCCGTGCGCAGGTCGGCGTGCACCGCTATCTCCCCGACGCCAGCGGGGTTCGCGTCAAATGGCGGCTTGCGTTCATCGCCGAGGACGGTGCGCTCACGCTTTCAGAGGGGACTCGTCCGGCCCACGAAGCGGTTTCCGTCAGGGAGATCATTTCCAAGATCGACCTGAACCGCGACGGCGTGCTTGCTGCAGCCTCGGCCAGAAAGTTGGACAAGGGAGCGTACTCGTTGCAGGACAGGACGCTCGAGAGAGCGTCTCGCGCCAGCACGGGTGTGCTCTCGATCCGAGAGGCCCTCGCGGACCTCTTGGTCGCGGAACCCCGCGTGTTGCAGCCTAGGGCTTCCCCAGAGTCAGGTGCTGTCGAGAGTTGGTTCCGGCAGTATTTCCTTGGAGGGGTTGCCGATGTCTTAGAGGTTGCTTGGGGTGACGCGGTCGTTTCCGACGCGGCTAGGAGGCACGGGTACAGGGTTGTTCCAGCTTTTGTGCAAGGCAAGCAGGCCTACGGGATCACCTGGAACCTGGCCGCAGAAGGGCACTTAGAGGCAATTAGCGGCGCTGTTTTGCGCACAGAGCCGAAGGTGCTCGTGATTGGGCTTGAGGGCAAGAATGTGCCCCGGGCTTTCCTCCAGCTAGTCGTCCGGTGTGCGCAGGAACGCACGCGCGCGGGCGCCCACGTCGCGCTGCATTTGCAGCGAGTGGGAACCCTGGCGGCTAGAGGAGTGGGGCGCCTTGTTTGGGACGCTCGCAGAGGCACGCTGGCCTTGGGCTTTCGTGCGGGCTGACATATGCCAGTTCGCGCGGGCCAGTGGCTGCGGCAACCTCGTTGAGAGCGGGGCCCTGTGGCTCGCCGATTTCAGCTTAGAATCGGTAGGTTTGAGGTGTAGTAGGCCGGATGCGTTAGGCGCAGTGCAGCACAAGCACGTTGGGCGCGCGCAAGCCGACTACAACCTCATAGGGGCGGCTTTCTGCGCATCGCTCCAGGACCTTGGTCTGAGGGGCGCAGAAGAGCTGTGCACCGCTGCAGTTGAAAGCTTTCCAGCCACTGCGGGTGCTGATAGCGCCGCGGCTGCGCCACAGCCCTCTCCAGTCGTTCCCCTCCCGGACGTGCGCTCGGGCGAGGACCTCACGCCAGCAGAGCGTGCGGAGCTGGATAAGGAGGTGGATAAGTATGCCGCTGAGAAGGAAGCGTTTTGGCGGACCAAGGCGGACGCCAAGGACTGGGATTCCGTCCGGGCTGACCTTGAGGTCTATGCTCTTGCGGGCGAGAAGGTCGCGGAGGATCCTAGGCGCACCGAGGCCGATAGAGACCTCGTATGGTCGGGTTTGAAGATCGAGCCTGGACCAACCAGACCAGGGCTGACCGATGCTGACATCGCAGCCGTCAGGGAGGTCATACGGCGAACGGCCGCTGGGTTCTGGGTGGAGGACACCACCAGGACCACGGTCAGGAAGTTCGCCCATGACTGCATCCCCACCGGGCCGCCGGTCTCGTCCCAGCCTCACCGTCTGAGGGGCGAGTCCGCGCAATGGGTCGACGACAAGCTTGAAGAAGAATGCAAGCGGGGTCAGTTGATCCGCGGCAGCTCGGCTTGGGGATCTGCGCCGTTTCCGACCAAGGAACTGCCCAGCTACAAGCGGCATAGGAAGCGACGCTTGGTGGTTGACTACCGCCGTGTGAATGCCCGAATTAAGCGCTCCACGTACTATTGTCGGCGGGGTAGCGATGCGCTCGCCGCCGCAGTAGGTTCGGTTTGGTATACCTTCGTGGATGCGGTTAGTGGGTTTAATCAAATTAGGAACACCAAGCGTGCTCGCGAGGTGTTGGCCATTGTGGCAAGATCAGGGAAATATCTCCCTGTCGGCCTCACCTTTGGCCCGATTAACGGCCCAGATGATTTCAACTTTGTGGTTGATAGGGCCTATGCCCCCGGCAGAGGTAGGCGCCTTAAGTATACTAAGGAGTGGATAGCCTGCGTGGATGATCTTACTGTTAGGACGGGTAGGGTCATTGATGGGCAGTTTTTCACTGATGCCCAAGCCGAGGGGGCGGTGCGCGAAGCGTGCGCCAAAGGGGCAGTCGCAGCTCCGCAGAGCGCGTCGTCTGCTCTTGAAGCCTTAGGCGTTCGCGGTGCGCACAACACCAAGCGCGCGAACCATGACGCGGCGCGCTCAGACCAGAATCACCCCACGCGCGTTCTGATGCTCAGGATGTTGGGGCTGTTCGGGTTTTTCTGTGTTCAGGGCGGGTGTTTTTGGGGCGGGCCGTTTCCCAGGTCGCCGGTCTGCGGGCAGAAGGATTTTTCGTCGTTCGTTGCGTGCAGCTTCGTTCCTCTGTCTCGCAGCCAGTGTTTTGCAAGCAGGCCTAGAGGTTCGGTCCAAGGTCGAAGCAGAAGCCTTAGAAGCCTTAGAGCCCAGACCTTAAGGAAACTCCCCAAACCCCCGCCGCAGCGGTTCAAGTGTGTTGTAGAACTTAGGGTAGGTAGTCCCTCCCCGCGTTCGTGCCTGTGCACTGCGCCCCGCTGCGGGTCGCGACCAGACCGCGCGGGAGCGACCGATCGGTCGCCCGGACCTTCGTGGTCAACCACAAGGCCCCGCTACGGGCCGTGCCCTGGCCGCGCGGGAGCGGCTGCCTACCACTACTGCACACCGGCCCCTTGCAGCGGGCCGTGTCCTGGCCGCTCAAGGGCGCGTCAGGTTTTCCTCGCCCATCGGAGGTCCAGCAAAGCCGCGGGCCTCAGTGCCGCGATGGGTGGAGGAGGGTCGAAGGGCAGGGGCAAGAGCAAGAGTCCAGGCCCTAAGGGCCGAAAGGGCCCGCCCACGATCGACGACGTGCAGCGCACGCTAGTCCGATGCATGCGGCACGGCGAAGCTGGTTGTAGAGGCCGGTTCGCTCCAGGCGGCCTCTACCCGGTTGATGAGTTGATCGAACAACTCGGCATCACCATCAACCAGTACAACCAGGCGGTCGCGCACGACGCCAACCAGCGGAAACCGAGGTTGGATACCTCGCACGCTGGCTTCTTGCGTGCCTTTCAAGGCCACTCGGCCGATTGCGGCCATCCTATGGGGTTCATGATGGAGGGCCTAAGTGAGACCGCCATCAACGATCTTATATATCGGTATGGCCCGGCCATGTGGCACGGCACGGACCTGCATGTCGTGCCAAGCCTGATTCAGAACGGCTTGATCCCCGGCGGCGGGCCGGGAGGCCGCCTCGGGGTGCACTACGTCCTAGGGCACTGCCCCACGCAGTGGGAGGACGGGAGACGCGGGTTCCGCCGCGGATCGACTTGCATAGTCGAGGTCCGGTTGGCGGTCCTGCGGGACGCCGGAGTGCCCCTTTTTATGCGGGAGCAGATGGGGTGGCTCTCACTGGCCAGATTAGAGCCACCGGCATCTCCCGCATCTGGGCACTCCCCAAAGGCTCGCCTGTTTACTCAGTCTTAATTGCTGAGTTAGAAGTGGATCGGTTGATCCAGCATGTCGACCTAAGGAGTTTAGGCGACACCAGTGCGTGCCCCCACCCGCCGTTGGGGCGAGGACCGAAACTGGGCACGGTCCAAGCGTCCCAAGCTGCTGCGGCCAGCAGTGGCGCGGCGAGCTCCTCGACGGTTGTGCTGGCCCCGGCGGGCCGTGTCATGGCCGCGGGGGCCGCCCAACCTGTTACCCCTCCTAAGGCCGCGCCTAAGGCCAAAGGGCGTCCCTCAGGGGCTCCTAAGACTTCGATCGTGCCAGCGAAGCCCAAGGTGTACCCTAGGCGCAACGTCCCTGGCCCCAATGTCCTCGAGGCCGAAGACTCGCTCGAGGAAGAGGCAGCCCAAGAAGCTGAAGGTGGCGAGGAAGATAGTTCCAGCTCGGATCTTCCCGACACGCGGGCGCCTCAAGCCGCGGTCAAGGTGAAGGAGGACGAAGAGCCCGCTGGTGGGGCCCAGGCCGAGAGCACCAGAGGAAGGATTCCTCGAGCTTGGCCAATCGGTGGTCAGCAGCGCGAAGGAGTACCTCGCGCGGTCCGAAGCTCTTCTGAGAGCGCAGAAGCTCCAGTCGAAGATACTGGAGGTGGCGGGAACCGCGATGGTGAAGCTAGAAAAGATCACCAAGCGTGAGGAATCCCTCAAAACTCTGCGCCGTGAGGGAGAGAATCGGGCGGCCGGGGAAGGCGCCG